>JAUMHF010000017.1:5523290-5533319 GCA_032359275.1 Microctenopoma steveboyesi | reverse complement strand
GCATAACTAAGAGATGGTTCAGTTACCTGATCCACCTCTAACTATAAGCTTTATCAAAAAGGAAGGTTTTAAGGCTACTTTTAAAGGTAGAGAGGGTGTCTGCCTCCCGAACTGTAACTGGGAGCTGGTTCCACAGGAGAGGAGCTTGATTTGATTTCAGCCTGGAAAGCGACGTGGCAGTGTGCTTTGGGGATTCCACTGGATCCAAGTATGAAGGACACACAGGACCAGGTCTCTCAGTTTGTTCAGATTAAAGATGCAGCAGTACTAACCATTTGATCTGATAATGAATCTCATTATCAAAACTGCAGCAGCAATATTTAGCTGCCTGTCTAGTTCACCTGCACCGTAGCAGAAAGAATGAGATTAAAGAAACAATCTGATACAATCATTACTTCTAAAGGCACTTACTTAAGCCACGTGTTGCATAGACAAAGTATAAATCAATGTGTAGACTCAGACTCACATGAGCAAGACTTGGCAATGTGTTTGTGGCAATTTGCAAATTCACAATGTGCAGCTATGAGCCTGAAATACTATTCAAATTTAAGGAGAATGCATATTTATGATGTTGACTGAGTAAAAGTAGAACAAAGTAATAAATCAAGTGGAAAATAGTGCTGGGTTGGCCAGATCTACAGCCAGGAGCCTAAATTAGCTGAATAAAATATATCCTTATACAGTGACACAGTCTCATCTGACACGCAGCTACTATAAGTCACTTTGAGGAAAACAGGTCAGTGCAATAATCGATTTCCCCATAGAAAACAAAAATATTTTCAACAAAAGTTGAATACATTGAAAAGTTTTCACGCTGAGAGGACAGAAAAAATATACTCAGTGAAGATACTCATTAGTGCATCACCCCATAAGTGAAAGTGTAACTATGAAGCACTTTGCTGCAAAGGCAGATCTAGGTTAAACAAGAACAGATTCAAAGAAAAACAATGTGCAACAATTTTAGATGCAAACACATTTGTGGCAAGTAATTAATTTTTCACAAGATCTCTTGAATACTGTTCTGTTTTAATCACCATGACCAAAACTGCTACTTAGCAGCTTATAATGGTTAAATACCTAAATCAGCTCCCAAACACAAATAATTGACTAACTGCATTCACCCAAACAAAGATTAAACATACTGAGCGTGAATAAAAAGTTTTCAAACATGATAGATATTTAAGTAAGCAATCATATATTTGGATCACACATTTTAATACTGCTTGTATTATTATTATTATTATTGTAATAATAATATTAATATTTACACTGGACTGTGGTCTCATGAGACACTCAACAGCTTTTAAAGGCATTTGAGGATTGCGATGAGGACTTTCACGAACTTGTTGTGAAGCCACTCCTGTGCAGATAGAACTCTAAGATCAAGGTGTCTGAGGTTAACGCCAGGACATAAAAAATCGTGCTGCTGCAAAGTCCTTCTCACAATGAAGCAAAATAACCTTAATAATTTGGTAATAATTTGTCAAATTATTTGTGTCATCGGTACCCGGTTTTTGCTAAATATAGAACTTTGTATCACAGTTGGAGCTCAGCTATTGCTTGGCCAGATCCAAGAATCTTTTTGCCTCATAATTAAGTCTTTTGCTGCTTTTTCCATACTTCAGGCTGCTGTCATATGTCTTTTACCACAAAGGGCCTGTTTCAGCTCTCTATACACCCAAAACTTTATAAGTGTTAGACTGATATCTGATTCTTCTGGCAGGGTCTCTCATTCCTGTTACATTATCTGTGTCCTTGCCTGATCTGATTTGGATGAGCAGTTCCAGATCTCTCTCATTCCCTAATGATGACACTTGCTGTGTTTTTTTTACTTTCTACTTTCTCCTGCTGACATTACACAGCTGTGCAACATGAAATAAGAGGTTAGGTGATTTGCTTAAAGGGGCATCTATAGCTTAAACTGAAATAGTCACAGTGTTCTATATTGAACACCTTTAATCTTTATACAAGAGATTTGCTTATTGAGCTCCACATTGCATCCACATCCTGCAATAACCACACAATAACATATAAGTGGTGTCAGGTAGGAATCACCAGAGACGCTTACGACATCGCAATACTTAACTCACGATAAGATATATTGTGATAATCACATTTTATCAACTGCAAATTATGTCCATAAAGTTTAGCTTTGTCAGAATACATTCAATCTAATAAGAAAGTCCCCAGTCTTTAACTTTAATTATTTTTATTGCTGATTAACTGCCTCTGAAAGTTTATTCCAACTTAACCTAATGCAAATATGTGGACTACCTGCAATTACAGTTATTTCGAACCAAAAGTTTAATTTGTTCTTTAAATTTGTAAACGATATTTGGTGTCTCTGCATCGATACAATCTCACCGCGCAAAAATATCGCAATACTATGCTGTATAGTTTTTTTTTCCCAACCCTAGTGTCAGGCCACACGATCTTCTCAACAACAACACAAAAACATCCCTTAACCAAGCATCTTTCTAAACTTACGTATGACAAAAAATTATAATAATGTTACAGTTAGATAATATTTTAACATTGGTATGTGAGTTAAAAGCAAGAAGTGTTTGCCTAGCTATCTGTTAAAATATGAAAAAGAACACCTGTTATATAAAGATCGAGAATTTCCATATTTTCTTAACAGGATAATGCGCATTCACAACCGTTATACGCTTAAAATGATGTAGGGGCAGCTGCAGAAATTAAAACTAGACTATTTCTTAGTCCAGTTCACGTTGAGCTACTGACATGCTCAGCAAATTAAGTGACTAAACAACACAGAGGCTGAAATCCTACTGAAGGTGAAGGGGAGCTGCCCAGTCATTCATAGCATGGCTCCTTATTGATCACAGGGCTGCAGCACAACACAGCATAGGTCTGTGTCGAGCCCCTTATTTTGATAAAGTGAGAGGTAGTGACCTAAGCGTCTCCCGGGATCAATTCAAAGCCCTCGCCACAAAAACAGCCAATTAGGGAGCGTGCTTCACTGACTCTCAGATGCATTCCAAGGACCTCTTTTTTCCCCATCCAGAGAAGCGGTCCAAGACCATAATTTGGGAAGGGGAAATGTTGCTAATACAGAAACCAAACAAACTCATCACATGCCAGCTAACTTGATTTGTTTTTTTCTCTGAGCACTCCTGTTTACTGTTGATCTCCGTGCTCAGGTTCCCATATGATGAATAACCACAAAACATTACTCCAAAGAAGTATCGATTAAGCAAGAGATCATCAAAAATAAACCTTTTTACTAACTTCTAAAATCCCCTCCTCCTCCTCTTCCTCATATGTTATTACAGTCTAAGCCTACGGCTTTGTCTTGTTTTTCAGCTGAATTCTACGAACAGGGTGGAATACAACGATCAGACTTAGTGATGAATAAATAATAAACCTCCAACAGGATACTCTACCCATTACGAAGTCAAACTTGGCCTGTGTGCTCAGCAGCACAAAAAGAAATCCTATGTGCACCCACTAACCCCCCCATGCCCCCCCCCCCATGTCATTTCAAATCCCTCCTTTTGTTTCTTTCTCTCAAAAGTTTGTGTGCATCCATCTTGTCAAAGCTGTTTGATGCTTCCACCAGGTTCTGTTTGACGGAAAATAAAAGCTGGCTGGGTTAGAGGTTAGATCATTGTGGATGAGGAAACAAGGAAGGGAGGCAGTGAATCCACTTTGCCTTCTCCCTGGCTGGGGTAAGACCATTAGGACAGAGAAGCATGATAGAGCCACAAAACACTGAGGAAACATACAGTACCTCTCTTGCCCTGAGCTCAACATTAATTTCTGCGTACAGCCTTGTCAGCAGTGACATTATTCAAAACAGCAAGAGCAAATGTTAATGAGTTCTTATTTGCATATTTATTTTTTTCTTTGTTGAAATGTCACTGATTATTACGTACTATGATGATAAATGCATCTGCTCATGCAGCCTGATGTGTAATTAGCCATTAGGTAGAATGAATAGATCAATTAAAGGCAACGGACCAGGATTAAGAGAAATCAAACCAAGAGGAATGCAGGAATGAAAATAGCACATTTGCCTCGAGGGGGAAAAAAGGTTACAGCTAATGTTTTTAGATTAGGCTAGAAAAAAAACTAATCAAGCAAAGGTGTCTAAATTCTCAGCGAGATCAGAAGGATCCCTGTGTGTTCTCTGGCTCTACTGTACGACTTTCACAATCAGGAGCTGCTGCTCTTTGCGCCAGCTAAACAATTTATTTTCTCCTAAAATCCATCTCTGTGTGTGAGAGAGGAGATGTGGATTTCCTGATTATATTTATTCCTTCCAGGAATAATCAGGTGCCACGTTTCCTTTTATAAGAAGGAAAAAAGGGGGGAGATGGAAAGGGGAAAATGTTTTCGCTTGGCCTTTGCCTTTTTCCAAGCCCAACTATTCTCCTGCCAGGGCTTGCTATTCACAAATGAGGAAAAAAAATGCATTACTGCAAACCAGATGGGAACATTCCACATGACCAAACCAATCAATCACCTTGGTGGGACGCAGGTGTGACACAGCCGCGCAGCAACACACCATTTCACAGTCTATCAGGCACAAACACATGGTCACCAATCAATGGCACCCCGAGGACCCACGAGAAGGGGTGCTCCTCCACAGCCGCACTGGTTCATGGCTGATGACTTCATAATCACACATCCATTCTCCAGAAGAAGAAATGCGATGAGCTCCCTAAAAACGTCTCCCACCACGTGAACCCCAACACTGTAATGGGTGCTGCTTCGGTAGGGAGGCTAACGCGTTCCTTTCCATCGCACGTTCACATGTGAGCTTTTTGCCATTGTTGAAACAAGAGCACATTTAACAAGCAGAAAAAATGGCCCCCAGTCCTGGAGGATATTGAAATCATTTCAGTGTGTAACATCAAAGTATTTTTTGGATGTTTGGTTTTAGATGCCAAACAACTGTTGAACAGTGAAACAGAGAGCCGAGGTGAAGGACAAGGAAGGATACACACATGGGTTAGGAATGCTGATCCAGCTCCAAGCACTGGGGGCATATTTCCTCACGCAGAAAACCCTGAGCAGTCTTCCGTTTAAAAACACAAGCCTGCACCGAATAAAGCACCAAAACAGCCTGAAGGGGAGAAATCTTTTGATGATTGCTCTCTGTGGGGATGACATTGCATGTGGGCAAAAACTGCAGCAGTCATTTAAATGAGTTTCTGATTTTATGTTGACAAAAAAACAAACCTTCCCACCCCCATATTCCTGGCAATAAAGAAAAAGTCTCACAGAGCCGTGCCTCTCTCTACACTTCCCACACTTCACACACTCAGAGCTGTGCCAGCGCAGGAGAAAATGTCAGGCATTGTCAAGTGGGAGAAAAGGCGAAACAAATGCTTGCATTTTATTAACCAATCACAATCCACTACAGTCCAACAAGAGGAGAGTGTAACATTATCTAGTGACTTGTTTGCCAGCACACCCAGCATGGACGCAGGGCGCCTGGGCAAGCAGTTGTGACTGTGGAAAAAGAAACAGAGGGAGTAACTGTAGGAGTGGTGGGCAGGAGAAATAACCAGCAACTGCAGCTTTATGCAGCTCGTCATAACGAGGACTCAACCTTATGGAGTTGATAATTACAAAGACAACTTTACAAAGTTCCCCTGAAACCTGATTTGCCGATGTCTCTAAGACTGATCCTCGAGAATCTGGGCCAACCTACTGCAACGTCTGACCACCACATAATGGCAATGATTAATAAAGGCTGTTGCTGGGTTCATGGCCGACATGCCAGACGTAAACATGGCAGTTGATCCTTTTATCCTTTGTCACAATCACATCTGGGACACCTTGCGATGTTCACACAGTTTTACTTCAGGTTCTCTGCTTTTATTTTGTTACTATTCCTCCACTTCCCTCCACATCCTCAGTGGTTTTAGCTTTTCCTGTAAACCTTAATGCGCTGTTGTCACCTGTCCCATTTTTCCCCTTCTTAAACAGTACATCTACGTCAGCTCTCCAGTCTGCTTTTGATTTCATCGTGTATTTTTCTGACCATTGCAACCAACCCTGATTTTGTCCCAGAGCATGAAATAGCCCTTGCACAGTCTAATTCAGATACTCTGGTGTTTGAATTTCACTCCTGTTCTTTGGACTCCTCACATTGGCTTTCCTCTTCAGATAGTGAAACTCTGTTCTCAGAAAATTGGACCCTGTTTAGGTCTTTGCTGCTGTTCTATGCATATGCAAAGAGCCTCGTACTGCAGTATTACAATGACCCTCCAATCCAGGACCTGCACTCAACTGTTGGCCCGGAGGTATACTGCACCCACCTCATCTTCATGCACAGTTGATTATTACTTTTATTGACACCAGTATGCAAATACTACTACGAACACATCTCCATCGCTCTTTACAAATTGTTTTCCCTATGCTGCACAGAGGCAAACAAAAAAAGGATAAATACATAATGTCATAGTAGTTAAATTCCAGGCAGATATTTATGGATGTTGGTCCCAACTGAAAACACCTGCTGCATACTGCAGATTTAATGCTCTCGACATCTGCGAATTCCAGAAGTACTAAAGTCAATGCAACCGAGTTAAACTGTACATTTGCCATATATATAGAGGGAGAGACAGAGATCATGTCACATATTTCTCCAGCTATACAAATGAATACACATTAGCGTGGTTTGTGTTTACAGCTGCGTAAGATGTGTTCAGCTTTCCTCAGTGCTGGTGGCGTCAAGCACTACATTCAACAGACTTTGATTGTTCCACTAACAGCAATTCTTCTGAATGAATCATTTCCCTTTTAGCTATTAAATAATCTTTCTACATTCTCCTTGGCATCGGCTACAGGCAGCAAGAGGCGACGGGGGGAGGGGAGGACAGGGAGAGCGAAAGAGAGTGGAAAACAGAAAGGGGATCATTTGGATTCACGGAAACTTCCTATAATGTATGTAGCAAGAATGTTTATAACTGTAATGTGCAAACGCATTTGTGCAAAAGTACTGTTTTTTATGTAGCATATTCAATGTGTATAATAAGCACTTGTTAAGCGGTGAGGTGACTGAAACAAGTGACATGAAGACACCTTTCCAGTGATTATAAGTACAATCGTGTAGAACGAACCCCTGCAGCTGCTTCCTCGAGACGTGTTATGTCATCATACTTTGGCCATACCCCAGCTCTTCTTTCCTCTTTGGAGAGACAGCCCTCTAGGCTTACTGAGACTACAGCTGATCCTCTGCAGCTGGGCAGCCTCGCCAGTCGCATGCTGGGGTCCAGGGCCTAAGGAAGAAGACGGGCAGGGCCAAGATGTGCTGAGAGACGCAAGAGAGTGGGAAGGGCTGGGGTGCGCGGGGAGATGTGGGCGGACTGGGAAAGCAGAAAAGGGATTTTCGCCCTTTCAGCTCGTCCTCAGCTCTTCATGCTCCAGTGACTGCAGTAATAGATAAGCACACCCTGCAGCTATGCATAATGACCTGCTACATCCACTAAACTGTACTGCACCACATCTCCCCGTCTTCCTTTCTCTGCTCGCTGCTCTTGACATCTATACAGTACATACACTTACACATACATTCTGTGGATATCACTTCGATAAAGTGATTCCTGCAAAACAATTGATGGAGTTCATGCTGTGTTACGCTGTTACTGTGAAAGCCTGCAGTGCTGTGTGTGTGTGTGCATGTGAATGATGGAGCAGGGAGAGGGAGCAGCACTGGCAGCACCTGTGACCCACACGGCAGCGGAAACTGAGTGAGTGAGTGCGAGAACACCTGAACAGCACCTGGCCACAATCACAGTCTGGGTCTGGGTCTGAGGAGGGTCTCCCTTGGGACACGACATTAGCACATAACACCTGCCCCAGTGAAAACACACAGGGGTGTGATGTGGGATTTGACACTTCACAAGAGGCCTTGAGGAGCAATTAGAAACGAAAAAGGAAAAGCCTGGATTCATTCTTTTCTAATGCAAAGACTGCCCAGTGCAGCATGGTGCAATACTCAGTGTGTTTACATGCACTGGAGCAAGCTGACTTCTGTCATGTGATTTTCACAATCAGGGTAGAGATTAGAGTAATCTGATTTTCAACACTTCAACACCAAGTTATCTGCCATTTGTAGGCATAACTAATAATTAATAATATAATAATAATCAGTTTTTATAACAGTGTATGTGAAAGAACAAAGGGCTGCAGACGGTGGAAGTAGTGGAGTCAAGAGGCTGGATGAAAAAGTCACAATCATATAGAGCATGTGACTCACAAACTGACTTACAAAGCAAAGACACAAGCAATTACCATTTAGTTTCTTTAAATCCTGAGTTACTACAACCTAAGAGCCCTGATAAACCCAGCTTGTCAAGATAAAGAACATGCTAGGAATCGCTAGAATATCTTTGTGAATGTGTGTGTCTCACTCGTTCATAATGAGATGAGGGTTTTAATGAGATGTAATGTAATTACAGGCTAACTGGCCTCTGGTCTCCAATCAAGCCAAATGAATCAACAGATATGTTACCTTTACACCAGAAAAGAAAATTCGATTATTAGCAAATGATTATGTGAATGATTCAGAATTGTATTAAATTTCTTATTAATAGATTTATTGGTAGGTTTTTTCTCAAATTAAAAGAGCATAAGTACAATTAGGGCGTCTTTACTTGTAGCCCACAGAAACAGCCACGGCTAATTGTTTGTTCTTTGTTTAATAAAGACTACAACAAATCACTTAGGCTGTCAAAAAGGGTTTTGCCAGCTTTAAGAATAAACATATTTAATGTTTTAAACATCAGTGCTGTGGGATCCAGACATTTTCCTGCAGCTGATGAATCATTAAGTTCATGGCAACAGAAAACATCACTGCTGGAAACAGACCTGAACAGTGCAGCATTCATAAAAAAAAAAAAAAGTAGTTCAACATGATTTTTAATGTGCTGTTTAAATAACATGAAAAGCCTTTACAGTGGGTACAACACAATTATCAAGCACACTCAGGTAGTCAGATTAAGATCACATGTATGTCGACAGGCTGCGAGCAAGATGCACATGGCTGTGTGCATGTGCAGATGACAGTAGTATTAAGCTGATTAAGATTAACACAAGGCTAAAGCTGAATGAGTAATGTGTATGAAGCACAGCAGAAAAACATGAGTACAAATTTACACCTTGGCATCTATGATATCACACCCTTAGGCAAATGGCATCACCAAAGCTAGACATGGTAAATCAAGGTTTTATTTGCAGAGCCCAGTATCATAAATTACAAATTAGTCTCAAGAGGATTTACAGTTTGTACAATACACAACCTTCTGCCCTTAGACTCTCATATAAAGAACAAATAAATAAAATATAACTTTTCTAAAATGTTACAGGTATTTCTATAAGTATCGTGTAGTGAATGATAATGAATGACAGTAAACATTGCAATAACACAGATGATTTAGCTCTTAGTGATGGACAACCTGTGTGTGTGTGTGTGTGTTAAAAGTGTTACAAGTTTGATTCACAGAATCACTTGTTGGTCTTTCTTCATTATGCTGTTTGAAACAGGCCACACAAAATACAAAATCATTCACTTCATTTTATTTTATTTTTTTTGTTTTCTTAGCCAGTGATGATTAGTTTAAAGTACAAAAGCAGGTCTGTGAAGAAAGTTTGATTGAAAACATGTAAGAATTCATTTGAGTTTTCATTTGAATTTCATGTTGGCCTAAAAAGTAAAAAGACATGTTTAGGAGTGATTTGCTACTTTAGGTATTCCGACGTCCCCGTGAGACTTTTCTCTGACTTGTCTTTATTCCATTAAAGTAAAAACATGATTGACAGCTGTGAACAGCTACATCAAACCTGTCTTGCTAATTAGCAAAGTAACTTTTAGACATTATCGGAGGTTAAGTCTGGGAATCAAAAGGCTTTCTACACTTAGTGGAATACTTATCAGTCCATTAAGTAAATAATGAAAAAAAGGCAAACATTAAGCAGCACGCACACACACACACACACACACACACACACACACACACACACACACACACACACACACACACACACACACAC
>JAUMHF010000017.1:5487336-5523190 GCA_032359275.1 Microctenopoma steveboyesi | reverse complement strand
ACACACACACACACACACACACACACACACACACACACACACACACACACACACACACACACACACACACACCAATCATAATACAGCGTGAAATAAAGGAGCAGAGTGCAACTCTTTCAGTTGTAGCTCATCGGCTGTGGTAATTGCCCAGATTGCTTGAAATCAGGCTACCCCACTGACTTACCCTCATTGAGCTGACACCACAAGAAAAAATCTCAGTAGGTAATTAGATCTAACCATCCCTTGTCAGGGCTATGGACTGTTGGCTATCCATGTGGCTGAACAATTAGAGCTGCATGAGAGCCAACCATACACTACAACCCACAGAATACATTAAATCCAGCATTGCTACATACAGAGACGGGAGGGAAGCTCAGAGAATTGTCTGTCCAACTTGTCAACTGCATGAAACAATCACGATTAAAAACATTTTAAGAAAAATAATTATGTAATCCTAAATCATATATAAACACTTAATGTTTCAAAGATCAGTGTATGAGCATGTGAATCAAATCAAAATAAGAATGAAAGATAAGTGGAAATGATAAAACTGTGATTCTTATTAAAGCCATAGTTCTAGTTTACAGTACTATTTATCACACTTTCTTGAAGGCATCATTCAAGAGTTACTACTTGGCAACTTTAGTTAGTTTCTTTAACTTATTTTCTCCGTGTGGACTGTTCTAACTGATAATCACATCGTTGGAAACAATATAACTATTTATAAAAACTATATAAATAAAGCTTGAATAGTAGGAGAAGTAGAATTGCCACCACCACACAGAAGTTTGTCAAAAACATACACCACCATCACAGCAACATTCCTAAGAGGTCAGTGGATATTTCACTAGGACTGCTGCCATAATGTGGCTCCGTTGACACAGAGTGCGTGTGGTCGATCATGTAGTTTAGATCTGTCTCCTAATAAAGAAAGTTCATCATGAAAAGCAGAATCAAAAGGTAACAGTAACTGCTGAGAAGCTTAATGTCCAGTCGGACGTGACATTGAACTAGGGAGCTGGCAGTGTAAAGTCAGTTTATAGTCCACTGACACAGACAGTCTCCCGCTGTCTGCCACGTGTGTGAAAGGGCAACCCTGACAATGTCGAGATCTGATTTGTTCATGGACTCACATGCGGGTTTCTGAAACAGTGCACTACACTGTATGAACAACGTGTCTTCCACCCGTTAGGCAGTTGGTGACACGCAGGTTAGTAAGAGGATTGCAGCAGAAGAAGGTGGGACTAAGATGCACATGAGGCTCCGACCAGCTGATCCGTAGTCTTACCACACTGGCCCCTGGAGAGAACAGTGTCATCATTACACAGTTAGTAGCTCCCTGGCATTTGACTGAAACCCCTATTTTTCAGTTTCACCCCCACACAGTTCTCGTAAGAGGCTGAAAATAAACTGAGCCATTTCAGTGGAAACTGTCAACTCCATTTCTTTTTTTAAATAATGTAATTTACGGAATATACCAGTATAACAACAACATAACTCATCATCCTGTCCAATAATCCTCCAACCATAGCTTCTTACGTAATAAATAAGTCATTTTATTACTTGGTATCTGAACCCAGGCTATGATACGAATGTACCATAATCCACGCAGTCATAACCCATGCTCCTAGGAACACAGACTGTGCATGCTAGAACTTTCTGTAGATCAAGCAGGCCAGAGATGTTACTGCTTTTCTTGGGTTTTTGTAAGCTACATTTTTATTAATGCTTTGACACTTTGTGGATACTTGATAATAGCAGCAGTTTTTTTCCACTGACGTCACACGGAGTCAGACTTTCACAATAAAGTAAAAAATATATTCTGCATGTTTTCAAACTGGAACTTTTCTTTTCACTTCAGCTTGATCTCCATTGTGATCTGAACTCTAGAGATGTTAAAAAAAGCAAACTGAATCTTAATCGTAGCGATTTGGTCAGGCAGGAGTAAGACAGCTCATTTTATAGGAATCAGGGGAGACACAGTTTACTCTAGGCAGATACTGACTAAAATGTGAACTGATATTCTTTGCAACAGCAAAAGAGAAGATTGTAATCAGTATTTTTTCCTAAGGAAATTTCTAATCAGGCTTGCATTTAGAATACAAAGCACGGCTTAGATCTACTGCGCTGATAAATTAGACTAAACATACTCATGTAAACATGGAAAATGTGTCATTAGCGTTTGGGCACTTCCCATCAGGAACAATACATTAAATAACAGGCAGGAAACAAGAAGTGGCCCTAAGGGCCCCGACACACCAAGCTGACTGTCGGTCACTGCTGGGTAGTTTTAAAATGTCTGTAGCCCTCTATTGTCTATAGTTTCTGTGACACAGTTTGTCTGATGTGGTTTCAATCAGGCAGATCTCAGTAGTGGTTTGGCCAACTGCATGGTGCATGCTGAAGGCATCAGCCAGAAAAAGCTGACTGACTGTTCAGCCTGGCAAATCTATGATTTTGCCACTTTAGTGCATGGTCAGCTAGTTTTTAGCTGCTGTGTAGAGGTACTTGCCATTTCAGCCAACAACAAATCCATTTATGCAGCCTGGTATTGAATGCCAAGTCCAATTGCAACACTTACAAAGTAATCTAAACATGTGTTAGGGTTAACCACTTGTTAACATAAAACCCTAAATTTTACACACAAAAGACAGAGATGTTGGGATGTTACCACTTCAACAAATCAGAACCCGTAGTGACTGACTTTGATTACCTCCAAGGAAAAATTGTGCGTAAATAAGATTCTGCCAACAAGCAGATGTGTAGTTTATGTCTACGCTGTTCACAGATGAGAAATAACCCATCAAACATGATTTGATAAGCGCTCAGAAAACAATGTAAATCCAAGATGCTGTGGAAAAAACACTTTAATACGATCACACTCTTCCTGAATTCCAAGCCTAAGATAAACAGAGGTAATTTCAAGTTTACAATCATACTGTCTAAATGTGACATGTCTCTGCAACAGATCAAATCCATATTTGGCAGCTCGCAAGCATAATTGCAGACACCGTTCAAGAGCGGAGAGATAAACAATGCGTGTGAAACCATCGTGATCAATTATAAGAGAGATAACATTTGTTTCAATTCAGCAGCACCCATTTGTAAACTAATTGCATTGCTGGGAAACCAGTCTCTGGGGCTATTATGTAATGAGCTGAGATGTAGTTAGCCATACAACTGTCAAGTGGTTACACATCACAATGATGCCAAACCAAAGAGCAGATAACACAGCTTTTGTTATAATGGGTATTTTGCAAATCAGCATTAGTACATAGATGCAGAAGGGGACATTTCTTGTGTTGATTAAAAAAATCTAATAATTAATTAATATCATATGAATATATCCACATTCATGCTTACACTACAGACACACAACATGTATCCATCAATCTAGGTCAACTGTTATACCTGAAAACCTGCTGTTGATTTAGTGTCTAAAGAGCAAAGTGAGCAGACAAATGGCTGAAATGTCCAAATTCTGTCAAGCTGAGCAAACCTACAGCACAAACTAAAGAAACCAAGCAAAACACAAACAACTCCTAGATCATTCTCTAAAATATTACAGAAAGGTATTTGCATTGGACTCGATGTTAAGAACCTCAGATGTCTTGATTGTCACTTGATTGACCAAAAACATAAAAAAGAACACACGTGATCTGCAGCATCTGTATACGTGTGGAAGTGGCACTGATTGTTCCAGCTGTGTTTATATAGGTATATGTATATCAGAAACGTGGCTGCCATGCGTTCGATGTAGACGTAGCAAAAGAAAAACTAACAAAAGGGAATACAATGCTGTTCTGAAAAGTAAATATACTGTGAAAGGCATGCATAGAAATAGTCCATCCCATAAATGGCAAGATTTGGCAAGGAGAGAGACAGCAAATTAACTGAGTGAACATTCAATAACCTATATTCAATTTAAGTAAAAACATCTTTAATGTAACCTCACATGGAGAAAACACAAAGCCCTTCTTCCAGTGGTAGTTGCTGAGGGCGGTTTTGATGTCTAGGAGACAGCTTCTTATGACGGAAAGCTATACTGATGGCGTGACTTCTACCCTGGGGGAGGGTCATCACAGGAGGAGGAAGAGGGACATACAGAAAGGGGAGGGGGATTAAAGGAGGAAATGAAGACAGCAGGAGATGGGGGAAGGTCTGTAGCCTCCTTGCAGGCCTTTCAGTAGCGCTACCTCCAGATGCACGATGTGCCTTCGTAGGCCTTTTTTCTTTCCTCTACCAAAGGGCATGTGAGGGGTGAGTCGACGACAATCACTTACTTACCCATTACGTTCGAGTTCATAAAAGGTGTTGGGGACAATCCTTCATGAGACACTAATCGACTGTCACTCAAATGATCGCCATAATGAGGGCTGTCTGCGAAACCCTGGGGGAAGAGATCAGAATATTAAGCACATTATTGGGCAAGTTCACTAATTGAGTGCTATAGCACACCACTAATTAGTAAGGAGAGGAGAGCACAAATGCTCAGTTATTCATAAACTGTCCACTTCCCTGTGTAGCAGTAGTCCCAGACATTTTAACTGTTGAAAACTCAGTAACAGTTAATTTGTGGGGTTATACAAGAAAAACAATTATATGCTGTGTTTAACCTTTTTCATCTTAACTGAGGTCAGTAATGCTGTGTGGATGTTAAATGCCTCCCGATGGATATTATGTGAAAGGTGTTTTAAACATTAAGTTTAATGTTATTATTACTTACATTTATTACGCACACAGTTCCCACACATCATTATTACTTTAATAAAATAAACAGTTTTAAAGACTGTTCTCAAAATGTCTCAACACTAAACATGATTAAATGCTTTCCTTGAGGATGTCAGCTGATGCAAAACTTACATCATTATCTGTCAAAACAGGCTCTTACCAAGTATATAAATATATATAGTAAATTAAACTAACAAGCCAAAAAATTCCTCATATGAACGTCATATTTTGAACTAATCGACAAAATGTGTGAAAAAAGCTGAAAACTGTAAATTTGTGCTGATTTCTTATCTCACAGAAAACAAGACTTGATGCTACCGCCGCTTTATCTTTATAATATCCCCATATATTCTACATGATAACAGGTTTATGTACCAGTTCATGCATGAAGTTCATAAGAATGAGTTGTTTAGTGGAAGGGAAAGAAACAGAGAATACTACATAATTTCCAGGTACCTGCAGCTTAAAAAAATTGCCTTTTTATCCTGCAGCTTAGCTCTGCCTTTTCATGACAGTTATCAGCTTTGGGGGCTTAGGTCTAAATATCGGTCACAGTGTGGTTTTTGAAAAGTCGGGGTCCCATGTAATAAAAGATACTCTGTTATAGTGCTAATCCCAAGCCCTGTGAAAATCCTCCAGTGCTCCAGTCAAACACATCTTCCCAAACTACATTAACTCCCACCAGAGGGACCGAGCAGCAGCAGGCTTGCATTTCTGTAGAGTTATTTTCACCAACTCCTACCCTTTGCATTCAACATACAGTTTAAAAAAAAGTAAATCTTATTATCTATCTTTTTTGTGAGTGGATGGTGATGGAGTAATTTCAAAGGCAGTGCAGTGCTGTGCTGTGTCGAGGGAATCCTCAGAGACTCCCTATTGTGCTCCTGCCAGCCCGTACACACTGTTAATCACACCATGAACACACTCAATAACAACAGCGGCTCCGTGAGAACCTCTAGCAAACACACACGCGCATTAGATTTACACATATACAAGCAACATTTCTTCTCTCCTGCAGCAAAACAAAGCTTCAGACCAAACATTTGAAATAACAAAGCAGAAAGTGCGTTAGATGAGAAGATTTGTAACGCTCTCACTGCACATTAAGTGTGACGCTACGTCCAGTTAGCTTAGCATAAAGAGTAGTAGCAGGCAGGAAACGGCTAAATAAAAACTACCTGATTCCGTCCCTAAAGCTCCATTAAGTCTGTACAAATAGGTGTAAGAAGAAATACTGAGAAACAGTCTGACACACATTACACTTTGGGTTTTGTACAGACTAAACTAAAGGCTCCTAATTAACAAGCTTAGGAGCTAGATGTAGGATTACATTTATGCCCTCCTTTGACTGCCACCATGAAACAGGTAAAGATGGGTTATCAGTGATAGAAGCAGAAGAAGGGGGGTGATCGTTAAGAGAGACTCACTAGAAAACTTTAAAAAGGGAACATTTTGGTATTAGATGGCGGTATGTCTGTCCGACAAGCCGGCTGGCTTCAGCTGATCTCTGGAGTAAACAAAGTTTGGTCCCAATCCTCATTGAGAGTATGAGAAAAAGTATGAGAAAAGATGGTTGCATGCTTGATGCATGCGCACAAATTAATATTTAAGTTGAGATATACAAGGAATATCGAACTGCTACTGTGTAAAGTGAATACTGCTTTTTTATTTTCTAAAGCAAACTAAATGTTATTTCATAGTACTAATTAAGAAAACTACTTTTGAATTATTATTCAATTTTGTCCACAAGAGTGCAATTAATCGCAGAAAAATCATGCGTTTAATCGCAATTACATTTTTTAAAATCGCTGCCCAGCACAGGAAAATATGTTTGATATCTAAATATGAAACTACTGCATTATGTCAGAGAGTGACCTCACGCCTATAGGAAGATCAACATGTGTTTGTGTGCCTGTGTTTGCTTCTCTAGGATTTTTACATCATCAATTACAGATCCCTCATCATTCCCAAACACTGGTGGCCTACATCTATCAGAGACACTAACACATGCTGTCATTGCTGCCACAGGGCTACATTAGCGCTACGGGCTAAATAACTGTCAGATCGCTGTGGCAGCATGCAGGCCGGAGCTCACACCTCGCCCCCCAATCACTCGCCACAGCGGTTTAAAAAGTCATCTCTTCCACACTGTGCACTTCAACGCAGGTGAGCGTGTGGCTGCATGTGGCAGCTTGGGAAGTGATGATATGGTCATGATGGATGCATGTGGGGTCGAGAATCAAGTCGGGGCAAGGCACTAGGGAAGTGGGGGCTGTCGTGGAGCGGCGGTGGGTACAGCTCTGACTGTCATACCGCCAGCCTACAGCCACAGCTGCCCAGGATACAGCGGCTGGCTGGGAGCCAAGGTCACCACGGCAGGGCTCGGGACTGTTCACAGTCGACTGATCACACACTCGTAGTGCACCAGCTCAAACAAGCTCAGGGACAAGACTGAATTCCCTTTGTAACAGACAGAAAGATGAAGCACTGAGGCTTTCATCAACCAAGCCTCTAACAGAAACTGTGCATTCAGCATTAACTGAAGAATCTCAGAAAACAGCTCCTATTTGTTAAGCTCTTATTCAATTCCAGTTTAACAGAGTAATGTAATGTAGCTGGTCATTCCTAAAAAAATCTTATGTCCAGTGGTTTGTTCTTTAATTTGTCTTCCTATGCAAGAAAAAGTAGATACTATATAGATCAGCACAAGAGAACTTACGGTCTATATCTCTTTAGTTCTTTAAATCTATGTGTTTCACATGTGAAACAGTGTCTCTAAGTTACCAGTGCAAATTTAAGCCTCTTGCCCCAGTGTCTGCTGAAAGTGGAAGATGGTGGTTTTTACAAACCTAAGCGTTACAAAAAAGGATTAAATCCTGTCTAACTTACATACAATATTAGCATTTAGATTTTAATATGTTTTGTATGGTTTAAAAGAAACCAAAGAGACATTAATTTCAAACATGTAGGGTGTTCTAACAGAGTTGTATCATAATTAATAATCGCATAAGCAGTGAGCAGTGTGTGTAACTGGTGTGCTAACTCGAAGTATCATTATTCCTGCCAACATGGCTGCATTTTAATTTGACAGATGAATTCTGGGATTGCGTGACGTGGACTCCCAGAGCTCTACAGCATTTATATTACACACCATGCCTCTTAGCTCTTGTCAGGTGACTTTTAAACAGAAGGACAATTCACCTCACTTGGTCATTGATTGGGTTGATTTAACAGTTTTCTGACAGTTCCAGAAAGGTTAACGGACTAATGAGAAAAATACTGTATTTTTACTTTAAGATAATCAAATACTATATATTAATCACATAACTTCCAATAATTATCAATTTATATTTTTATACTTTACTATACTTTATTTATCCCCTTGGGGAAACTGTTGTTTGGACAGCTGCTAGACCCGTGTCAGTGCTACTACTGGGGTTCAGGGCTGACCCAATATTCAATATATTTAGTTTAAAATCTATTCAAGAAGTAGGCTACCTTCTCTGAAAATGAGTGAATTGTGTTTTTTTTGTATGAAATGCCACTCATGTCTTAAAGCAGGATATATAGGATATTATATTTTACAGGCTATATCAATCACATCTGTATCAATATAAGCTGTATGTGCAGCTGCGTGTGAGTGTGGCATGTGAGTGCCTATGTGCACGCCTTATGGAGGTGTAAACAGATGTCTGCTGGCTGATGATGTGTCTTCCAATGTCAGAAACACTCATTTATATGCACCTGGAGCAAAGATATCTGAAGCGTCTCTGTCTTATAATTCAAATCTACGCTGCCAATGTTACCATAGCCCGTAGATGTTCATTCGGGAAGGGCACAGAGAAATAAACAAGGTAACGCAGCCCGAGTGGCTCTGACATTTAACTGAATTCTAATGGAAAGTGACAGGAGATTGACATTAAATGAAATTCATACAGGGCATCTAGAACAACCAACGTGTGAGGGACAAACAAACAGGAGAGGGAAGAGCTGTTCCCACTTGCTCACACCAACAGCGAGACGTTCTCGGTTAAACAAAACAACACAGATGCACTTTATATGTGCACTCTTTCACCTATGCACCCTATACACTTGATGTGGTATTTTGAGTGCTTTATATTTTCATTGAATACTTATTTTATGCTTCTGTGTAGATGTGTGAATACAAAATATTATAATATCATGAAGCATCACACCGTCCTCTCAGCTGCATGAGTGTAAAGTCCAACTCATAAAATATGAGTGGATAAGTGGTTTAATTGAGTGCTTGATGCATAAGGGCAAAGGCAGGACAAACACTTCTCAGCATTCACTCCTCACGTAGTAACTAGATGCAATTTTCAGTGACAAATATAATTTACTTGAAATACACAACTAGTGTCTGCAGAGATGCTGAGCATGGAAACACTTTCTAAGCACAGGACTAGAACGTGAACACAGCGTTTACTCTAATTTAAGACCGTTTACAAAACAGGCCTGGCAGGTACAGAAACCAGTGGCCACTGGACATGTGGCAAATGAGTCCCGTACATTTTCCTACTGAGATTGAGAAATGATTCATACATAGCAAGATAAACAAAATGGATAATATTTGTTGGAACAATTTATCTGTCTCAACATCCTTGCTGCTAGAAAGCTTGTTCATCTTTCTCCTGTAGAAGCTAAACAAATTATGCAAAGATGTGTAATAACCTGTTGTTGGAGCTTCTGCGTTATAATCAGAAGGGCGACATATGCTGCATTGGGTCATTTAATGAGTTTTCTCACGTAAAACTGAACCCTTCTTGAAAACATGCCACACTACAGTACACTCGCTTGTTTCACTGTTTTTAAATGTACAGTCAATAGTATCAAACAGAAACACTATACGCTTGTATTTTTATAGAATAACTTTTAAAGCATTGCATTGTAAGGCTTTGCTGCTTTTTCTCTATATTAAATTATAAATTGAATATGTTTTGAAAGAGAAATTTATTGGCAGTATACTCTCTAACAAAACTCTTAATAGCTGCAGTCATACAACAGCATCAACAGTTTAATGGATGACTGGGTGAAATGAAAAAAAACCCTTTCACAGTAATTTATTTTTAGTCGGTATCGATATATGCTGCCATGTGAAACAAAAGTACTATTTTTATCAAGTTTAAAATTTCCTTTTTACTCCTAAGTGAGAAGTGTAGGTATAAACTTAATTCAGCCACTGAGCCTGAAACAAGTACAGTATTGCATTTGTAATATCACAGTTTATTAGCCTGCAGCTGGAGGAACAGTGTACAGGTATCACACTGGTTCGTGCTTTGGTCCTTCTTTTCAACCACCTCCTCGTCTTTTGAGCCTTTGTCTGTAACGCTGCCTCTTAAATATTCGGCTGATGCTCCTATGCTCTGTGACGTGAACGTCAACCTAACCTGACCTGGCTATGACTCTATTCCAGCCACATGACAGCACAGCTCTGTTCAAAAACGTAATATAATGTCTTATGGTTTTAATGAGTATAAGTTGTTTCGCCATAGATATGTTTATCTTTTATTACTGATCTCTAGTGGGAACGCAACTTCTAATAGGCATGAACGTACCAGTCGATGTAACGAGTGTAAAATGATGTGCTGTGGAGCAGAAAGGCCACTGAGGCATGTTAAGGTGTGGGTCATCTTACCCGGGAGGACTCATAGGACGGACTGGACTCGGCACCTGGGGCCCAAGACGCTTGACTGGTCCGCTCATCCAAACCTGTCAGAGAGAGAGACGCACAACTCAGTTAGCGAGTCAGGATTAGTCACAGAGCTCAGTGGACGTGACGTTTATCCACATCCTCTCGCATAGAAAGACGCTGTGAACACCTGAATCACAACGACAAAATCGAGGCTTATTCAGTGTCTCTGTGGTTGTGTTCTGTTTACACTGCAGTGTTTCAAAGAGATGAACACTAACTGTCTGTGGTCGTGTCTCTTTCAACCTGTCTTTCCTGTATTATTTCCCTGTGGTGGTCATGGTACATACACAAGCCAACACAACTGAACAAGTGTTTCTCACTGGTCCCCTGAATGTTGCACATTGCACCCAAAGGAGAAGGAGAAAATCTCTAAGTTCGATCTCGCTCCTTTAAATAATTAATCGCTTCTTAAATATGTGCTTGCAGCAGCCTCTTTAATGTTGTATTTTCTGCTTTGCTGTGTTTTAGAGTATTGAATTTCTTAATTGAATCATTTTAAAACTGGACATTTCCAAACTTTTTGGCATTTTATAGAAAAAAGGATTAATCTGTCAGATTAGCTGACTGAATAAGTGAAAGAAGTGATTAGCTGCCGCCCTAATTCACAGCCAAAACAACAGCTTATGAAAGTATCTTAGCACACAATACCCCACATTAAGCTAAAGTTAAACTTTAAATGGAAAACTTTGCAAATGCAAAACTGTTAACAATAATCTAGATGTGCCAAAAACATGTACTTGCATTTATCAGAGATGAAAACCAAACATTTAAGTTTGTGAACTCTTTGAATTCCTTCTATTTCTGTGGAAATATGTAAATAATTTATTGGTCCTTCTTAAATAAGACACATCTTGGTATTCGCTGCCAACCTATCTGTGTTTTTGCTATTTGGAAATGAATTAAAAACGTTACTCAAGCGTTACTCATCACACAGAAAGCGTTTTTCTAAAAGCCTCAACACACCAAAAAGGCAACTTACATCTTGATGATTTGGCATTGATGTATGCCAGGCTACTTCCAAACAGCTGAGCACTGAAACTGGATGAAAGTTGTTTTTAAATGAAAGAAAACCTGTGTTTCAAAAGCCAGTTTTAACAGATGAACAAATAAAATCAATAACTCCAACCAAAGTGAAAAGCTAGACCATTTGGCATATGTTGAAAAATATAATATCTGATCTTTACAATCTAATTTATGTGATACAGTCATAAAAAAATATTTGATGCCTCAATTGCTCTTGCTGTTTGAAACAATATTGTGTTGCAGTAACAGCCAAAGTCCCCATAAACAATACGTAATTGCAGAGCTAAAACATCAACGTTCTCCGTGTTATTGATTGTCCCTGTTGTAATTTCATCTGTCTCAGTAAAATGCAATGATGCCATTTGTTCATTTTGAACATCAACAAAAAAAATTTGATTTACCGAAATTGTCTATGCTCAGAAAAATAATACCATAGCCAATAAAACTTCAATATCAAATACATTTTAACCTGAAAATGTTAACAAAGGATTGGACACAACATCCAAGTAGCCGGTTTTACATGAGTGAAACATAAAAGCAGAAGTAGAAAAACAAACCTGTAATTACACATAAAACATATGGACACAAAGCTCCACAAACAGCTCAACATTCAAGCTACAACCAATAATTTAAATGCTGCAAAGGTTTCAGATTCTGAACAATTACACGTTTTGTGGCTGATAATTCTGTGATACATTATAATGTGAATTTCAACCGTTAGCCTGGTAATTCATTCTTGATCAGAAACTCCTTTTTATAGTAAATCTAATTATATACCAGAAAGTGGGTGACGTTTCTCTAACTAGAAATCATGCTCCACTGAGCAGAGTTTATAGAAAAGTTTCTTTTTGACAAACACAAAGTGTGTTGCTGCTAGGACACAGTAGATTCATTTCCTCTTCTTCAGTAGCTTAAAGGAGAAAAATATATGATAACAGTTAATTTGTCTCACTTTCTCCTTTGGCTGATTTAAGGGACCACTGCATGTGTTACTAATAGCACACGAGTCCACATTTCATTATGTGAAATATTGTAGTCCAAGTAAGGGCTTTTAAACAATGAATGTAGCAATGGCCAGTGTTTTCTCTCTGGGCCCCTGGCTGTCATCTTGTCTGATTACCATCTCTCACCAAAGCTCAAGGGTCCCTTCTCTTCTCCTCGCACAGACAGGCAGCACAATAAGATTACTCACTGACACAAGAGGCTGAAGGAGGAAAAAAAACTTAAATGCACCAACTGAAATCTAAGAATAATTAATTAGGCAGCTCCACTCTTAAGTACCCTGCCAATCATGCACACAATCCTGCAACAGAAGACTGAGACATACTCATCTCATACAGCAAAGCTGCAATAATCAAACGTGTTTTATTTGTACGTGAATCTAATTTGTATTTGCAGCATAAAGGGCCTTGCAGTGACAAAGCTGTGAAGAACAAACAACTCTAACGCCCGCACTGTTTGGTTTAACGTATACGGTTTAGTCACAAATGTCCATGTTTAAAAAACTGTGCTGCATTAGACCTACAGTAAATGTGTATTTAACATCTGATGTCACCACTGGAAGGATGTTGATAGACTGGGAGTGATATTTGCATGTTTGGCTGTATTTTAGGCTTCTTCCACAGGAAAAGGGTGGATGAGTGAATATCACAAAGCCTTAGATGAAAGATGAATACAGGTCTTAATAGTGCTGTAGTCATAAATCATATCTTCGCAGACTGTCACACTAATGGTACGATATCAACATGTTTGTGACAGCCTGTCATTATCACATTCTTAGAAAATGTAAATCCATCTCATTATCCTCAATCATTATCTGCTGCTATTTAGTTGCATATAAGTGTAATGTTAATATTATTTACATTTCTATATTAATTATTAAAATAATAATGATAATTGTTGAGATTATATTCTGTTATTTCATTACAGGCCGTTTTGTGGATGCACTGTGGATTACTGTATGTCCTGTAAGCATGAAGATGTTTCGAGCCTGCACAAATTAGAGATGTGCTGACATTTGTAGAGCACACGTACACGATGAATTCATTTGTAACTGATGCGCCAGAGTGAGCCTTTCTACATTCTCCAAATTCACTGTGTATGGCAGCAAAGAAGAATACTGTTTGTGTGGGAATAATACATTAAACATTTCTTTTTAACCTGTCGTGAGAACATGGTGACGGAGGTCTAACAGAGGAAGCACAGTCTCTAGCTATCATAACTCACTGCTCCTTTCTCAGAGTCTCTACTGTGTCATTCATAAACAGCTGCACCCTCCCCAAGCTCCTAATTCAGTAAAGACCCATCCAACGGAAAAACTAAGGCCCTTTATTTAACAAGTGGAGCACAAATGGAAAGATTTCAGAGATCTGAATGAAATTCTTCTCATGTAAGATCATGCAACAAAGCTGCAAAGTGTCATTGCAGCAAACACAGCGAAGAAAACTGGACAAACATCAGCTTGTTTTTTAGTTTAAGCCAGTTATTCTAAGAGACACTATAATTAGGCCCATCTATGAACAGATCTTAAATGACGGATCTGTACAATCCAATTTTTGAGATTAAATACCTTCCGTCACAGAACAACAGCTGGGTGTTTATAAAAACAAAAAGGTAAATCTTCTGGTTTGGGCGGCATCATGAATGAAATGCTGAGATATAATTTATAAATGTTTAAAAACGAGTTAACCTAAACATACAATAAATGGATTAGCCCTACGTGCAAAGAAAGGAGCAGCTTTTACCTCTGTTACACCTAAATCATATCATGTTTATGCCCCAATGTCTCACAACACTTTATGTCCCAATGTCACACTCTGTAAACAAATCCCCGTTTTGTTGACTTGCAGAAAGCTTTTGGCTCTGTGTGGCATAATGGCTCTTGTATACATGAGCTGTACTAATGGTAAAAACCAAAGACCGCTTCAAGTTCATGTATACAAATAATGAACATGAAGTAAAAACTGGTCTGGGAAGAACCAAACAGGGACACAGGGTCAGAAGGTTGGATGTCTCAGCACTTGAGTTCTCTGTATAACTTGCAATTGGAGCAATATTCGGAACCGAGTCCTAAATTCCCTGAAAGCGAAGTAACGTTCTTCTTATTTGGAAAGAGTCAGAGAGAGAGACGCTCACCAATTCGGTTGAAGAGTGTCTAAATGCAGGACACGACAGCAGGTAAGAAATAAACACATAGTATAAGTATAAGCTAAAATAGAAATTCTTAACACATTTAAAATCCTCAAAAACAAACTCTCTGTAACAGGTGTGTCGGAGAAAAGCACCCATTGAGGAAGCAGAGAAATACTCCCACACGCTGTCTCGATTAGACTGTAACACTAACAGTATTCATTCAAATGTTTCGGTCTCCTGGACCTTATTTATAGAATATTACCATGTGCAGGGAATAAATGTCCAATTTCATTTTGTTTCATTAATATACAAACCTGATGCATCTTTCCTGGATTCAGTCTGAGGTTACTTTGATTTGATTAAACCCATCTTTGATTTTCAAAAAAAAGACAGAAACAAAGAGAGAATATGTCAAGTAGACTCATCATTAAAAAAATACCCTACTGACAAAAACTAGATGATTATTGTATCTTTTGCAACTGCCAAACTAAACTCAAAGACTACCAGTATGTTCAGTTTATTTTATTTTGAGATCCAAATGACCAAACAAAACTACACTTGTTGCTGGTCACAGCCAACAAATAAACTACATACTACTAAATGAAAATTGCCCATTTAACAGCAGCCAAACACTGCCCCACTGCACTGCACTACCAGAGTCAATGGCCTCATCAAATTTGCATCATCAACACAGCTGGAAGAGAGAAATGATGAGTCTCTGTTAGAGCCACTTTGGCTATTTTTTCCAATCCATCCTTCTCTGGCATACTTTTGAAGGGTCTTGCCAGTCCCGCTTTGCCTCAATTATGTGGCTATGCCCAGCTGAGATGCAATAATCCAAACTCTCATTCCCCGCAATTTTCACACTTGTGTCTGCACTCTCTGCCTTATGTTCACAATCACTTATGTAGGTGCTTCTTCCTCTACCTTGAGGATCAGAGACACAGGAGCAGATAACGTAGGCTGGGAAGACGGGGGACTTATCCGACAGTATTAATGTTACTTTCTGTATATATATATATATATATATATATATATATATGTTTAAACGTATATAAACTAAATTCAGCTTTTACCCACCAACCCCAGAGAGAGTTATTCACAACAGTGTTTCATTACAGCAGCATAATCATTAAGATCAGATTTTTCATCTATCAAAAGTTCAGACATTACAACATGAAAAGAGCTGAAATCAATAAGCCAAAGCATGTCATTGTATTTGAGCTGAATCACTGTAATAAAATTTTGTTTGCAATTTAGAACAGGAGACACAATTAGGGCAGTGATAATGTCTACGAATTAATGAAAACAAAATGTAGATCAGGTGTACTATACTACAGCACATCCATCCATGCACACGTTTAAGAAATATCCTGGTAAATACTCTTATGTACTGGCCATAATTCACATTTAGGTAAAATAATATGTGGGCTGAACATTGTTTTTAAAACCGTTAAGACAGAGGCCAGACTAACTAAATATTTAAAGAAATATTAAACATAAGAACATTTCTCTGACAAAATCCTCAAAGCGAAAACATATTATAAATAAAACTCAAAAATGTACTTGATTAAGGCTGAGTGATTTTAGAATAATTTGAGTTGGACGTGGTACAGAATGCAGTCCATATGTGGACTTTGTTATGTCTCTAAAGAAGAAAGCTGTTCATCACACATCACACAGGCATGACAATAAGCTTTGGCTGCACATTTCTGATGCTCCCTGCTGATGCTGGTCTGTGCTGGAAGTCACAGAGTGCAAGGTCCAGCCCACATGATGTCCACATCTTCATATTTTGAATTATAAAGCCCACGAAGCAGTATATTCTCAACAGGACACGTGGCTGAGACACACACACACACACACACACACACACACACACACACACGACTGTTCCAGTATACAGTCACTGTATAGGTGATACAAACTAGTTTTAAAAAACATCTCTGCAGAATCACTAGTTTCATTTTGTATCATCAGTGTGTTTAGATATGACTTTTTTTATTTTCCCAAAATTCGACAGAGTTACCAGTTTATAAGAAAAACTGTATAAACTAATGTGATCTGGTTTATCTGGTTGATCTGTGACGTGTTCTGTTCTGATTCAACTCAGAAGTAACTTTAGATGTTTATTCGTGTAGTTGTGCTAGTTTACATTACATAAAAATGTGCATGTAAAGTGTTGTTTATATGGCAATACAGCACATTTTAAACAATCAGGACAGCGTTGGTCTGAAACCTAACTTGGCCATCTTTGCGGGAGCCTCACCGTGGGAAAGAAAAGTAGTATAGTAGTATAGTATACAACTTTGACAAGAGTTTCCTTGTTGTTTGTTTTACTGAGAAGACCACACATACCATTCTCCTCACGTTGGGTTTTCTGAAATTCACCCTCACAACTCCAGAGTTCATGTGTGACAGCTCTGTCCTTGTTTCGCCGTCTTCTCGTTTTGTTTCCACTAAGCGTGTGTCTTTCGCTTCGCAGATAACTGGACTACAACAGGGCTTTGTGAGTGCACACAAAACATTCTTTCAGAAAACATAATGCTTGATTGTTGACTTTCTCTAGTAGCACATCAGACAATGGATGTGCTTGGGATTAATGTCCTGTAGCGTTTATAGGCAGGAAGTGATTCAGAGGCAGGGAAGCTGAACTCATGTTATCACAGCCGAACCACCCACAAACTTGTTTAACAACAAAGGTGCAGAAAGAGATCAATAATTTGACTATTAACGCGCGCGTGTGTGTGTGTGTGGACTATCAGTCAAAGCAATTATAAAAATGCCAACTGAAGAAAAAGACCACAACAGAAGAACTCAATGAGAAAATATTTCAGTACATTGGAATTTACAAGCGGCTCCAACTATGGTTGGAAAAATGAAAACACAGCTCACATTAAACCCTAATAAGAGCGTACTGTATTGTTTCACTGAGACACCCCCTGATTTATGCTTTATTTATGGATCTGACAGTAAGGTAGAACATGATTAACATTCACTCAATTACACTATGATGGCAATTAGCCTTCGCCTTAGTCCTGCGCTACAATTCCAGGTGGAGAGTTCATGTTTCAAGCACCAGATGTGAACAGCACACACAAGCATCACACAGAGGAGGGAAAGAATCACATGCAAGACTGAAAACTAAGACCTCTTTCCCTCAGCCTCCATTTATAAATAAACTCAAAAACTATTTAAACAAAGATAGAAGTCAGTAAACAACAGATTTCTGTTTGCACATCTATGAGTCATGCAAGCATGGATGGAGAGGCTCCATATTAAGAGGGTTTATTGAGACATTTCTTAAGGATCAAATCCTACCTGACGCACTGAACTGACTGCTTCCGAGTGTGGTGGGCCTGTTTTTCCCTCCGTTTACAGGTGGAGAGAACATCTAAAAGAAGGAAAGACACAGACATGTAGCTACAGTTAGGGCAAAGACTCAACTGTGTAAAACGATTCAGACTGTCAGCTACAGAGAGAAGCTTTGTAAAAGACATGTCATGCAGTTTGTGTAACACCAGATAAGAGAAGCTCTCCAATGATCTATAAATGCATCAATGAAGTTTCAAACTCACATTAGGCAATAACACAAATACGTAGACCATCCATCATTCCAGCAGGAAATATAGTAACTAATTACATTTCTCCATATGCGCCTGCATATTCATACATCTCCGTTAACACAAGGGACCCCAGCATGTACATGTGTGATGTACACATCTTTCTGGTGGTTTACCACGTTTTGGATGCTTTAACCTTGATTCCAAAGCTTAACCAGGGAGAGAGTCTGCAAATAATGTGAGATTTCTGCATGTCACGTATACAGTAAATCAGCTTTTGTGTGACCATGTTTAGCTGTATGGTCCCTGAAATGTTGCTGTTCAGCTTTGTTCTCCTCGCTGTGTGTCCATGCATCTCCTGAACACTGCTGACTGCACTGTGGAAAAGTGTCACTAGAAAGTCGAAAACGAAAAGCGTACCAGGTCAATAAAACTAAATCTGACTCAAAGGAGCAAAGAAGAAAAAAGCCACCCTACCGCACTAAAATCCAGCAAGTCACTTAATTCCTTGTCTGTTCCAAGCGCGGCAATCCGCTGCTGAGGATTCATCCTTGCGATCTAGGAACCTGCAGAAGACACAGTCCGTCAGGTCACATCCTCGCAGGCTTATTTAACATCGGCCACTGGAGCCACAGGGAGCGACTGCGTGAGATGCTCGTCGTGGACGCACACTGAGAAAAGTTGGGTCTAGCGCAGCGTCGTTTAGAGACACTGTCAACATAACCGATCAAACGGAGTGAAGATGTATTTGGCTCGCATGCATTTTTTTCCCCACGCAGCGTGTAAATTGAAAGGATTTGTCAGGGTTGGTGGGCGCGCTCTGAACGGGCAGCGTCGCCCGTTAGAGCCAGCAGCATCGCACGTACCGCCGCGACCCGTGAGACATTTACATGGCAAACTGATTAGTCTTTCCCTAACGATGTCAATGTCAGCGCCTCGCGAGGCGAGGCTGGCTGTCAGCGGAGGCGCCTGGCGTCACTCGGCTGCCAGGCTAACGCTAGCAGCAGTTAGTGGCTCGCGTGGAGCGGAGATAGCTAGCAACCTGCACCCAGCTGCGGCGGTTCTGGTCCACGCAGAGGGGAGCACACGGGATAACATCTGACGACTGAAACGTCAACTGCGGAGTAGTTCAAGCTAAATAAAACAGGCAAAGAAACATTGAAACAAAAATCAATGACAATCTAAATCCACATCTCCGGAATACAAAACGCAGTGATGGTCTTCCTCAACTCCCAACTTCTTTCACAGGTCCGAAAGCTTTTAACAAAACTCCCGTTCATATTTTACCTTCTCTCCGATTAAAATCCAAACTAGGGTGCTCTGGTGAAGGCTCGCTTTCTTGTAATACGCTCCCAAATAGCGAAAGGTGAGTTTAAACAGCAATACCTGGGAAAATATCCTCTCTATATATCAGTTACGAGTTTCCCTTATGCAGACATTTTTGCTTTGCAAAAGCCTCAGCACCACAATGACACTGGTTATTGTATCCCTCCGCCGAGCACAGTGACATGACGGTCCCGCACAGAGATGCTGGGAGTCACCGCACGTTTACCTCCGCTTTATTAACATTACGCTGCATTCGCGGCATTTCTACGAGCTACAACACTGCCAGTAACGTCTTTTGTAAATGAAGCTCCTTTTGCTTAATGTTGAAAACTATGAACGTATATAAAGCAGGCTGAACCAGTCAGACAACTGGCTGCAGGACCCTTGACCTCAAGATTCAAGATTCAAAATAGTTCATTGATCTCAGAAGGAAATTAATTTTTCAAGAAGTCAGAACAGCAAATATTACAGCATTTGCTTATGCTAATAATGATAATAATAACAACTAATACTTAATTACTTAAATTCTTTTGGACAGGCAGCCTCCTCAAGGGGTCAAGCCTTCAGGAGCTGCACCATTAACCCTGGTGTTCGTAAAGGATTGTCCTACCCAACTATCTGATGGAGTAACTGGAGTAACAAATTTGTTGAAACTTTAAAAAAACGTGATATTTTTATATATGTTTATTACTGATTGTTGTCAGTATACTGAGAGTTGTACTAGAGCGCATCATATTAGGAAGTGTTTCTAATCCATTTAACATGCTTTTTTCCACCCTGAGCACTAAATTTAAACCGTATCTATGTTCATATTATTCTGGCACTGGAGTGCACTGATTTAATGGACATTAGTAGTGGACAGGGTTTGCAAACACTGGGCGGTGAGGGTTGTGAGTGGGGGGTTGTCAACAAGAGGTCAACAACACAGTTTTCTGTTAGGGCCCAAAACAGGTTAGTCCAGCCATGATGACTTCCTTCAACAACTGCAAAGTCTCAAATTCTTCTCTTATATGGCTTCTCGTATTAATGGATGTGTGCAACTGCATGTTTTTAGCAGTTTAGCTGAGTTAAGTCCTTTTTTCCACATTAAGTAAGTATAATTGCTGTTTTAGCTATTTCTTACTGGAATTCTGTGTGTCTGAAAAGGTGAGACACCAATAAATGGCAAGCTTCAACCAAAAAACACATACAACCTCACAGTTAAAACGTTAGTTATAATGTCAACAGATTGCTAAAAGTATATACTATGGGTATATATATTTATATTTATGGGACAATAGACTTTGTTTTTAGTCAATGTCAGCAAACCATCTATAGCATTGATAAAAATGTATTCTATTCGAGAGTGAAGACACATTTTTACTTGACTGTAGCAATTGTCTGCAATGTAATTTAATAAAATGTGGAATTGGATGAATTCTGATTCTAGGATTGTTTTCCCTATAGCTGTCCCTGTAGCTTTTGTGGCTTTTACTCTGAAGGGTCTATACCGGAAATGCAACTGTTGTTGCCGGAAATCACTCTATCACTATTTGAAAACAAGCTAACTGTCATGAAATGTCAAGAGCCTGTATTTCAACTGCATTTAAGGAAATAAATAAAAAAAAGACAACATTATTTACGGAATAGCACGGAGAGAAAACAACACAGCTCCAGACATCAGCTGCTGCGACCAACAAGACGAAACCAGGTCATTGTTCTGAAGAAGGTTTGAGGGCGAGAAAGGAAAGCGACCGTCTGCGAGTGGAAACAAGGATAAACATTTGTTATCGCTTCACAAGGTGGAGAAACTTAAAAGAAGAAAATAATCTGCGAACTGATGCAGACGTCGCCAACTATCTGTTGAACTTAAGTTATTTTCCTAACATATATACATATATATACATATTTACCCGAACGTATTTACCGGACTAGAATATACATAGAAATTACTACATGTGACATTAAACGTAAGTTATTAATTTACTTACCATGTTCCCTCATACTGTACATTATTGTTCGACACATACATTAACAAAGTCTCTTAGTTTTGTTGAAGAAAAGAGCTGAAACTGTCCAAACGTCGAATGTGAAGTGTTTAAATGCAGAGCTCACTGACACAGCTCATTTTATTTAGAGTTGAGTTCAGGACCATGTCTGTTCTCACAGCAGCGGCTGTGCGATGCGCATGACATGGCTGTCTCCACTACAATCCTCCACAGCGGATAAACATATATAATGTGTAGAATCACAACATCACAACGTGCATAAATATTTCTCTTTTTACACTTAAATATGGCCCAGGCAGCTGAAAAAAATGCAGTATACAGCGTAGTGCTTCAACTCTGCTGGAACTACTTTTTCCTCCGCGCTAGCGAGAAACCAGACAAGAGGACTGCAGTAATGTTTGGTTCAAATCTGCAAGCAGCTTCACAAAGATGCTAAAGAGAAGCAGTGTACTGCCGTGGATCACAAATACAGGTAATTCAACACGAACTTATACAGCAACAGTTGACTATGACAAATATGATAAATAATATTAAAAATAAAACATTTATATGAGTTTAGTATTAGAGTTGGTGCAGACCAATCGACTGGATGTAAATATCCAGTACATAGTGTGAATAAAATAAAAGGTTCTGTATTTAATACAAATTTCTTCATTCACCTATTTTGCATTTGAACTATAAAATGTGAGAAATAAAAACCAGAAGATACCAAACTTACATAACACATATTGTTGTTGATTAATTGTGTCCAGAAGAAAAAACGTGTGTTAGGAGAAATATGTGGGTTGTTGTTGTATCACAAGGGGTTACCCCTCCTACCTTATCCAGATGTTTTACTGAATCAGGCTTTTTTCACCCTGAGAAGCTTCAGTAAACACTGTCCCAGAACCACCAACACATTTGGCAGTGTTCAGATAAGTGACTCACACCAAAGTATCAAACTCAAAGTGGTAATACTAGTGTGAATTTGTACTTGGAATCAGACCACAACAGACATAATGTAAATCTACTCTGCACTCTTTATTCTTTAAGTTGATATGTAACAACATAATTTCCAATGCAAAGCAAACATTAGACTGTATCCCAGCAAAAAAAATCTAAATTTTGTTGTGTGCGAATGCGTTGTTTGCACAATGCAAAGATAGATTACGGGTTCAGAGGGCACTGTCCCCAGAGGCGACCCAAGGAGGGCTTCACCTGCAAAATACATAATGACCAAAATAACATTCTAAACAACCACAAAGTAATACATAACAGTCAAAATATGCATACCAACTAGAAAGAGGCAAAATAATAAATAGTGTCTGTTTTCTGCACCTCTAGTGTTAAAAGGGTGTTGAACATTAAATTGCTTAACACAGTTTTGAGCTCACATCAGTTAAAACTTTACTGTGTTTATGAAAGCAATATGTATCCAGAAGGCATTGGACTAAGTTTAAGTCTGTAATGAAAAGCTTTGTACATTTACTAGTTAAATGCGGAGTGTACATAAAATCTGTAAGGAAACACAAAGTTGCAAAACTCGTTAATAATCATGTTTATTGTTGCTCTGTATAACACAGGATTTATATAACGAAATTGTGAATCATTTTGCACTGGTACACCCTAAGAACCCAGTGTGAAATTTGATTACAGATAAAGTTAAACAGTGCAGAGCTATATAACGCAAATTATGCAGAGTTTTGTCCCACAGTTCATTAGTAATGGACATGTATTACATTGTGTAATGATCTGTAAAAAAACACACCATTCCGTGTTAATGTTCTGGACATTCATTTGTGTGTTTTTATTGTGTACAGAAATGTATGGTTAGGTAAGCTAGTGAGCACTTAAGCACCTCATTATGAATTCCGAGGAAATGTAGATGGGATCATAATGTCATTTAACACAAGGTAACCCCATAAAAATACTATAAATAAAATGCCACTCAACATACAATACTATAGGCGAGAAATTACAGATGTCACCCATATAATGTGCTCATGTCCAGTTAATTGTATATCATTGAATGAGATTCTAATTACGGAAATAGAAGAAAAAGGTCAGTGGAGAAGAAATTAAAGCATCGCTTTTTCTAACAATTGAAACACTACGACTCTTCTGCCCTGCATTATTAATTCCAGTCTGCCACCTGTTGGACAAATTCAGATCATCCAAACATTAATCAATGTTCTTCACCGGAAATACAGGTAAAATACAGATAAACAGATCAGAAATGTTTTTATCATAAATTTAACACAGTTTTATATAGACACCACAGACAGACAGGTCACTAATTTAATTCAGTCCTGACTTATAGACATACTACCATTCACACTTGCTGAACCAGAACCAGTTTATTTCAGTGTTTCCCCTACTATTATACAGTTTATTCATTTCAGGTTTCTTTTCTATGGAACATTTCTGTACATTGTTCTTTAATTAAACTAACTAAACATCTGCATGTTATTCCTATCTCTCTTTGTTGTTTGAGTTCTGCAGTGACACACACAGGTGAACCCGCAGACAGAGATATGATTGTGTTGTGGATCATTGTCCTGCTGCATAACCCAACCCTCCTGAGGTTGAGGTCACAAATTGATGGCAGGACATTCTCCGTCAGGATTTTTTGCTAGAGTGCATAATCGATGGTTCCATCAATTATGACAAATTGTCCAGGTATTAAAGCTGCAAAGCATCACCAGACCATCACACTACCACCACCATGTCGCACTGTTTGTATGATGTTCTTTTCATTAAATGCTGTGATCTAACAGCTTCCAAATAGTTCTTCTGCATCCCAGTCTGACGCCTAACCCATTGAGCCAGGATGAGTTGTCGTCATGCTCTTGGAATAATTTTGTTAGGCCCCGTGATTTTTTTGATTCAGCTTGTCTGGCATTAATCAGACCAGGGTGTGGCAAGTAAAATTGAACCCAAACGTGTGGGGCATTTACTTTTTCAAATAGGGTCAGTTAGATTTAAGCACCTTTTTCTTTAATAAATTAATCTATCTTTAAAAAATAATATTTTGTTTTTACATGGCTTATCTTCAGATTATCCAGAGTAACGTATCCTTAGTTCCTCTTCCCTTGCACCCTTCTCTCACTTCTTACATGGAAAGGACTAAGATGGAATATGTAACCAGAACATGGTTTACCAATAAATCAATCAGCGCTGTTAATGTTAGTGTTTTTACTCACTCTAGTAAAATGCACCAGCAAAAACAATTGCTAATTGACTGAAAACCAAAAACCTGTGGATGAGAAATGGCCTTAAAAGCATGAACTCTGCTTTCTTAATTCCAGACTGCCACCGGTTGGAATACATCAGATGATCCAAATTTAATCAGATATTTTTTACTCAATAAAAATAAGCAGATCGTCATCTGATACACAGATGGAAAAATATTTTGTTATAGCTTTATTGTTTGTTTGAAATATATGTGAAATATTTAACTGTGTTAAGCAGAACACAAAGAAACAGATGTTTTTACACAGATGTGTAACAGCTGTGAAGAAAGCGGTCATGTAATTTTGATTCGAAAGTAAAAGTATTTTAAGTTCTGACTAAATTGGTGATAAAATGTGTGATCTGATCTTCACCCTACTCAATATCAACAAACACAATATTAAAACTTAAACAGTCATGATCTTTTTTATGTTTTCACTAAACACACCAATTAGGTTTCAAGTTGAACCTCATTGTGCAGAAATAACACATAGAAAGCGCTTCCTTTAGCTGTGTATTATACCTGTACAATGTCCAGGAGGAACTTTGGGCCACTCTTCTTTACAGAACGGCTTCAGCTCAGACATATTCCTTGGATTGATGTCTGGTGTGAACTCTCTTCAGGTCCTTCGACCGCATTTCTATTAGGTTAAGGTCTGGGTTCTGACTGGGCTACTCCAAAATGTGGATTTTTGTCACCAAAGCCATTTTCTAGTTGATTTACTTTGATGTCTAGCTGCAACCCCTAACTTTTTTTTAACTTTGGCTTGCAGACAGACACCCTGACATTTCCCTGATGGAAACATTAAAAGAGCATCTTCACATTTTCTTTGGCTTGATGATACTAAGGTTGAATGTTTACAGCACAGTGTGCTTACAAAGCATTGTCCAACACCCCACTTGTGTTTAATCTAGTAATAAATAAATTCAGATCTAAATTTATTCTCATACTAAATTAAATCACATGTTTTGTCATTTATCAACGTTTTATGTTATTAGTAGACTCCAAACCCAAGATAAAATCACTGTGACTTTATTAGAGTTATTTTCTCAGACAGATATGTAAAATATATGCAGGGTTAAAGCAGAAAACGGAAGAAATGAACTTGTCCTCTGCTTCTATGGGGATCGTCCTACAATGACCAGCATGCATTGCGCCCCTCTGTCAGGACTTTCCGCTAGGAACTGGGGTATGTAGAAAGTCGAGCGTCGGATTTCATTTCCACGGGTTTTCGTAGCTGGTTTCTGGGACTGGACCGAGTGCTGGGGTGTTTCGGTGGTTTCAGAAACGTGTGTTTATAGCGGCCATGGTGTCCAGTTGTATCGTACCGAGATGCAAGAGAAGGCGTCGGACTGGACTCAGCTATTACCGGTTCCCAGTGAAGGATGCCGAGCGCTGTAAGCTGTGGCTCAGAGCTGTAAACAATCCCAAATATGATGAGAATACTGCGCTGGACTGTCTGAAAAACCACCGAGTTTGCAGTCTTCATTTCAAACCGGAGGATTTCGAGCGACATTTAGTTTGGGAGGCTATGGGCGGTGAAGGGGTTAGAAAACTACGAGCCACCGCCATCCCCTCCCTCAGCTTGGACCACGGAGAAACTTCTACCTGCGTTCAACTCAGTCCCGCACAGGTGAGAAAGTCTGGACTGCGCCAATCTGCATCTTTTACTCGATATTCAGACTTGCTAATTAAGTCTTAGAGCGTTTAGCAGAACTCTTGTGGTTTCAGTCACCTTAAGCATGGACGGAGTTACCCACCAGGGGCCCCTATTGACCCACACTGTTTATTTACACTTTTTATTCTTATTATTTCATTGTATTAAGTCATTTTAAACTATGAATATTACAAAACCTCCATTTTAGTGTGATTGTCATGTTTCCATTTAATTGGTTAGACTAAATTTATAATGACAATCTGAGTTTCATGGAATGAAGATGTTCCATCTCCCTCTGGTTTATGACATTTTCCAGACTAAACGATTAGTTAATTCATACGATCTGATATTCTTCTCAAAAGTATTGCCCTCTCAGTTTAGATGCATGTGTTTACAGCTCTCATGCTAGAGAGAGCAGATGCACTCTGCTTTTTCATTCCTGCTTAGTGTTAGCTAGTTAGGGAGTCTGTCAGTTCAGTAAAAGTCATCCAGCTGCTCATACAACAAAGGCTTTAGTTTCAGTCAGCTAGCTTATCCAGACCCCCCCCCATATGACATCATCTGAGCTGTAAAATTCCTCCTGGTTACATTTGTCTGGATGACCTCATCAGGAGGAGTTTTATATACGAGCTATTTTAATATACACAGCGCAGGGTTGTCATGCACCTCTGTGTTGACAGTAAGTAGTAATGTAGTAGAGCCATCTTTTAACATTTGATGCTTTTGTTTTTAATAACACAAGACTCTTGAGCTTTTACTAACATCCAGTTATGTTTTGGAATTAGTACTGCTGACTTTACAATCATTGTTTTCATTCAAGGGTCTAAGTAAATCTTCCCAGGCCTCTTCCTTGGGAATTCACTCTGTTGGTGTGGATACAGCATCACCTTTTTCCTCCAAGGCAGTTTCTGTAAGTACATCAGTAGTCCTTTTCTGTGCTCTGCATTATCTAAAAATATCCCTTCGCTGCTGCATGAAATATTTTTCCTGGATGTTTTTCTGTGTAGTTATCAGTTCAGTCTATGGCGGTTGTAGTCTTGCTTGACCTGCTCCTCCACAACTCCTTCAGATGACATAATCATAACTGAAAAATGAAAAGTGTTTTTCGACCTAGAAGCAGAGAGATATTTTCATACCATCAAAATACGTGCACTCCTTAGACTAAAACATAAGAAGCAGGTACTGTAGCCGCAATAAAATGATGAACTGCCTTCTTTATCCCAGAGTCCCTCAGGAGCCACAAGCGTCTCATCCCTGTCCCCTCCACCAGCAGGCCTCAGTTTATCACCTTTCGACCGTTTGAATGAGACCATCCACCAAGAGACTGAATCAAGCTCAGCAACAGAATCAAAATCAGACGAAACAGCAGACTTGAGTCAATCAAAGACTATTGTGAATGATAGCTGTTTGATGGAGCTGTTTAAGAAGTGTCAGATGTGTGGTCAGACCATAATCCAGAAGAAGGTGTCTCAGTGTGGTGCACAGAAGAAGGTCAGGTGGAGCTGCCTTAGTGGACACAGAGGCATTTGGATGTCATCTCCCTACCTTTGGGAGGCTTTTCCTGAAATCCACCTTCTTACAACTCTTTCCGTTCTTTTTTCTGGAGGCACTTTCACACACTTTAAAAAATGGGCCAAACATCTACACCTGCACTTCATGGGGAATAAAACCTTTTTTGAAATTCAAAAGGCATACCTGAACCCAGACGTGAAGCAGATGAGTCGGACTGAGCTGGAGGTGCACCAACAGCCTGAAGGAACATTTATTCAGATTAAAGAGGATGGTCACTGTGTTTCTCCTAGACTCGGACCTACAAGGACTGAACAGCGTAAGTCATCTTAATTTTTCATGCTCTGGATTGATCAGACTTCGTATTTTAGACCAAATACACACAAAGGTGTTCATAACATTTTTATTTGTGAAGCCAGATTACATGTATCGAGAAATAACCTGAATTACATTTTTTTAATAGGTATACTGTAAGGGCATACGTTGTCAACATAGATGTCAACTAGCTATGTTATGTTGATTTTCAGCATGGTTCAGAGCAACCGGGTCCTTTAGATCACTGCACACTAGTTTACATTCATCACTTCATTTAAGTAAACATTTTAACTTATTGTGATTTTTTTGAAATACATATACATCAGTCAGAAATTATAATCTTAATACATGTGAATAAATTACTGATAATTTATCTCTTGTAACATTTTTCTTTTCATCATAAAGACCCTCTGAAGAAAATAAAGTCCAAACTGATGAGGCGTGGGAAGGGACGTGCATCATCACGGTCAAGGTGAGGCAGCATGTATGTTTTAGAGGGTACACAATTCAATTTTAAACACACAAATTAACCACATGTTGAACTACCATAATCTATGGATCTACAGAAATCTGTGGAAATGCAATAAAATTACTTAAGTGACATAATGTAAACTGATTTTGCTTTTGAAACTACAACTTAGTCTTAGTAGCCAAGTGGTATTAACACATCACAGCCACACTGTCCCTGATTCAGTTCCATCTGAGCCTGCCTCAGAAAGAAAGATAACAATATCTTCTCATGAACGTCTTCTTTTACACATCACAAACAGAGAAAATGACATTTGATAATCGACAGTTGATCCTTGTGAATTTGACTTTTTTATGTAATGTTTTTTTATGTAATGAGCAGTAACGTGTCAATGAGATATAACTGGTAGAAAATTTGACATTTAGACAAAAAATTCATGGCCAATTGGATAAAAATTTGAGTTACACCTACTCATGAAGCATGATGTCAACACCTGATACTTCCCATACTCCACATGGGACCTTTAATAAATATATGTATTCACTAAAAAACCATGATGTCAGACGTGTGGTGGGAGGCTCCTGCCTAAGGGTCTGGTAGATGACTCACACTGAAGAAGTGGGGAACTCCACCCTCTGAAATTGATTTTCTACATATTTACACTGTGTTTTTGTTTCTTATTTAACTATTTGACTACTTTTTATGCTGTTTCCTATACATTACTGTTTTCCATGTATACTCACCTGCTAACAGAATAAAATAAAAAGACAAACCAATGAAAACAAGTCAATTCTATATCTGCAATAAAACTGTCTCTCTTGATTTTATTTTGTTTTTTTTTGCCTTTGAATTTGTCTTGTTTCTGAATATTATTGTGACACACTGTATGAGTCATTTCTACAACTATTTTTAACAACGTTAAATCAATAGTTATCCTAAAGGACCACAAATGTTTTTCTTTATCAATAAATGTAAAAGTAGCAAACAAGAGCTAAAATGTTCCTAAAGATACAAATCTCTGCTGCTTCTTTGGCTCCTGACCAGAACTCGTAACCCTTTAACATTAACGAGTTCTGCGTCTTCTGCCACAAATAGCATTTTTGGCAGAGTATACTTAAAGTGGCTTGTTTCTAATGTATTCGTGTATGACAAACACCTTCACTAAGTTAAGCTGTAACTCAGGTGTTTTGTCGAGCCAAATGTATTTTGAATGCTAAACATTTTCCAGAATGAATGTTGTGTCTAATGACACTGTTTCCTTTTACAGCTATGAATCAATATCCCCAGTATCCTCAACCTTTACCAAAGCTTTTGTGAAAGAGCTTACAGCTCGATCACATGATGGACATGTATCATCTTCTGAAACGTAAGTAGTCATAACTTTCACACATCACGCGTACTGACTATTACGTTATTATTTATTTAATAAAAAAATTCTCTTAATTTATACTTGTCCTCTAGCACATAAAAGACTGAGGTTTGAGTCTTCTGACCATAACAGATTATTTTATATTTTAACACAAACTTAGTTTTAAAATGTTTTAACCTGCAACGTTTTAATAATTCAAACTGAACCTACACTAGATCTATATTAACTGTTAAAACTTGCATGTACTACTCATTAAGTACCAGAGCACAACAGGGAAGGAGAGAGGGAGATGACAATTCTCGGGTAATGAGTTTCAGTATGTGTCTGCAGAAGAAAACAGTGTCAACATGATGATGTTGTTGATGATGTGAGGAAAACTACACATGGGTCCTCAGAGGTGGAGTGTCTGCAGGACAGGTTACTACTGATCTTTTTGAGAATATCTCTATATTTCAGTATTTCTATCGTGTTTTGAATTTTCTAAGATATATATTTACTCTTTTACTGAAGATTTAGCCTCTAATTTGTCATTTTCAGTTTTGAGGAGATGGATGTCACCCTTGAAGAGGATGAAGATGATGAATGCAACATTGGGGTGGTTGTATCAAAGAAATCTGTAAAAAATGTCACAGACACAACAGAACCAAGAGCTGCTGGAGCAGATGACAACTGTCATAAAGACGTCTATGTACCGGTAATTGCTCAAAGGTATCTGTTGGTCTCTGATGAGGCTCAATTTCAATAATTATTTTAAGAAAATTAAAGTGAGTGAAAATATTTCAATTGATTTGGTGACCATACATTTGTTTATATTACCATGTGTGTTCTTTAACACCTCACTGACATTCTCAACATGAAATCATACAATAAGAAATAAAAATGTCTCATCATAATGAGATCGGAGAACACATACTTCATATATTGACACCTACAACTATTGGAAGATTAAGAAGATTCTGAATATAATGTATGTTCATTTTAAAACCAAAGTAGATGCCTGTAAAAAAAAAACAGCAAAGCCGCAGGACTTTGGACAGAATTATACATTGTTATCTGCTTCAGGTCCACAACATCTGAACTTTTACTCGAATGTAAAGAGGAGGAGCTGGAGCCGTGGCAGAAACAACCCTCACAAGTTGACCTGAAGGATGAGCATGTCGATGGAGAATTGAGTACGTAACAGCCCTTTCTTAAAGAACATGTTTTTATTAAATCTTCTGTGCTTCGCTAAAGTGGAAAGTGATAAAAGTATTTCATAAACTGAGCTACGCTGTGTGTATTTTGTATTTGCACAGCTGATGAGGAAACTGATTGTAAGTCAGAACCTTTAACTCCTCCGTCAAATGTAGAGAACACGTCGCCACCTGGGCTGAAAACGCAAACCCCACAGCTTGTTGTCTTCAACAGCCAAGTAAGAAAGTTTTAGCTCATTTTATGTCATTTAGTGGTAGTAAATTAGTTGCTGGGACGTGTAGGACACTTCTTTGTTCTGCATGTATGTTAGTGTGGCATCTGTTTCTGCTTCCTTAGGGATTTATCGCAGCTTCTCCACAATTAACAAGGAAAACTGAGTTTGTTGGCTCTCTCGGGACAAAGCGCCCTCCCAGGAGTTCATTCACAATAGTACCAGGTAAACGTGAGTTTAGCTGAGGTTTATGTCTTTTTATTATTTAGCTGTTTAATGAATGTGTTATAGGCCTCCTATTTTTGTGATACTTTGTTTATTGTCCAATCTTTTGTTTGACTTAACAGTTTGTGTGTGTGTGTGTTTTTTTTTCAGCTGGTCAACAGCAGAAAGTCATTACAGCCACAGTAACACCCGAGTCCTATGCTGTGGTCCCCTCTTCCATACAAATCCACAACCCTGCGTCCTTATCTAGCTTCAAGACTCCTGCAGTATATGCAACATCATCCAATCAAGAGCAGACCAACCAGTCCAGCTTACATTCCATCTCTGCAGCTGTCAATTCACCTTGATTTCTGCATTTGAACTTGAATCAAACAATCAATAATTAAATTTTGTGTACTTCAACGCTCTGAAACAGTCAAAACCTGTCTCACATTATGTGTTATATCAATTAAACAAACTTTTAAAATGCAGATTATTTGCACATTTAACCACGTGTGCAGGGTCACAGTCTGTGGAACCCTGAACACGTCACTTGTTTTCCCAATGTAAAAAACACAGTTTATTTTTAAATTGACACCAGTCTCTCAGTTACATTACACTTCTATTATAACAGTGTTATTTTAATATGATGTTCAGTAAAATACATTTTGGGGTACATGAAACCCTTTGTCAAATGTTTCATTGCTTTAATATTCAACTGTATTTCATGGTTCATAGTTTGTTTGTATGTTAGTGTTGTGTAGACACAAGCTCGCGTCATTAGGCTTAGAGGTGTTGGTGAAGATTTCCAGTGAAGTAGTTGGAGCTATCTGGTAGTTACATTATGGCAACTGGACTTCTTGTTAGGTGAAAACATTTTACCACTCACTGTAGTTGCTTCTTCGGTGTAAGGAAAGTTTTATGCTCCAGGTTGGTTTCACACCAAATCTATCCTGACTAGGCTTGTTAGGTGTAACAAAGGAAGGGTGGGTGTTGGTAGAGGAACAGTCACCACTCTGACCATCGTTTACCCTACCAAAGAGTGGGTCGTTAAGTGTGGCCAACCCGATGGATGGGTGAATTGGGCCAGATTCTTCTGGCGATAGGTGAAATGGCAGCATGATAAGATCCTCTTTTAGTTGTGGCAACTAGTTCATATTTTTATAACTAAATTAGAATAAAACAATTTCAATCACTTGCACTTCCATTAGCTAGAATTTTTCATAGTATTAACAATGTATTAAATAAAAGCATCTGTTCAATAAGGAAGACAAACTAGTATTTGCTTTATTAGAAACACTGTCTCAGTTTATTGTGCATCAGCACATCAGTGACTCACCTCCTTTGTTGCAGTTTTGCTTGTTAAACAGATGGTTTGTACCTTGGGGAGCAGATGGTGGGTTTTCTATGTTCAGTGAAGGTAAAAAAAGAGGATTCATCCACCTTGGACGTTTTCACCTTTAATTTTATAAATGCGTTGAACAGATATATTGAATAACAGAATAACAGTTATATTGAATAATTGTTACGGCAGCGCTTCTGGGTGTACATTTTCAATCACGCACCAGTCAGCTAAATTGTTTTAGACATAAAAATACTTAATACTTATGTCAAGATAATATTAATATTTATGTATTACGTGCACTACTACTAGACTAGTTTTTTGCATTTGCCAGGTTTAGCAGTAAACAGAAAAAAGTTTGTGTCAATGTAAATCAGCGCGTACAGGAAGTGGTAAAAATTAAAAAAGGAAGTAATAAAGAGGAGAGCGGCTGCTTGACTGGTGCTGCAGACACAGTCCCAGCGTTTATACCGCTCTGGGCCAGAGATGCACCTCTTTCCCGTGTGGAGTAGATCCCTTCTGTCTCAACTCCGTCGTCCACGGTGTAAAGCCTGTGTTGAAGCTGGTATCTAGACCCCACTCTATTTCAACACACGGACACTGTGTGTCAGAGAGGTAGGTAGACTCTCGTGTGCAGCCTTTGTGTTAGCGGTATCTAGCTAACGTTACCTCACAGTTAGTGTGTAGATGCTAACATCGCCCAGCTATGGTGTGTTGTGGTGCGGTGATCGACAACCATTTGCAATCTAACAATCTAATTAGCGTGAGGTAAAATGTATTTTTTTTTAAAAATGGCTTTAGTGACTCTTACTCTGCAGACTGCAAAGTAAGAGTACTGGAAATCATAAGCGTTAGCTACTTAGCATTAGCTAGCTACCCTGCTAATATAGTAATACACTGCTCTGGAAAGTGTGAGCTGTCCGCCCAAGCATGTCGTGCAAATGTTAGCTTTTAGTACTGTCTGCAGTTGTGATGGTAGTTGTTGCAGTTGTGCTTTCATCTAAATGTTTTTGACAAAGGTCTGTAACTGTAAAGGAGCCATACACACCGGAGGTAACTAGCTTAGCTTTGAAGTACAACAGCATCTTTACACTCGCAGATCATTTTAATTGATTGCATTTTTTTTGCTAGAAACGATACGCCTTTCTCACACCAAAAAAGTATAATTGTGTAGAGAAATGTGTTTAGTTTTTTTTTTTATAGAAATTGCATTTTTCTTTAAAAGATGTTTGATAACTGCATCTGCAGTCTCCTATAGTAACCAATACAGTCGCCATCTTGAACGGTATTTTGAACTTGTTACCCTCCCCGGGAATAGTTTGGAAGGTGGCTGTAAAATATTTTAAAGATTCTAGCCAAAAATGTTAACCACAGTAATGTTATCTAGCCCAGAAAGCGCCTTCCTCTAGAGGCGTTTTTAGCTAAAATTAAGTCATAATCAGATAAGATGACGTCATCGCCGGATAAAATGACGTCAAGAGAAGCGTACGACAACGGGCTTGTTCGAGATGAGCACATCGGACCCCCGGTGATCGGTGCGCAGTGCATGCCGGTTAAGTTTGTGTCCGAGTTAACGGCGTCTTTCTCTGAGATCATGTCTATGTAGGCAACGAAACCTCGTGAGGTCAAGACGTTCGCAGACTTTGGAGCAAGGTGCTGCAGTTGCTCTCCACTGGCTGCACAGGAAACTCATGGCTCACACCTGGTCTAAGATCTGATTGCATCAGGTGTCCTCGTTTCATGCGAAATACAGGAATCATATGTAGGTTAAACCATAAACACACCATCTGCTGTAGCATTTTAACATCAAATGGACTAGGAGTCAGACGGGAATTCAAATCTGCGACCTTCTGCACCCCAGTCTGACGCTTAACCCATTAAGCTACCAAGCCGAATTCTATAAGATTTATTGACGCTAATGTTCCTGTTCGCCTTATTAGCACCCCTAGTGTTTAGGCTTGTAATTGCACTCATCTAATCGCACTAGCACAAAAGGACTGAGCGACAGGACAGGGGCACCTCAGGGGGCCAATCAGATCTCAGCAGGGGCCAATACCCCTGTGGCCCCGCCCCTAGAACCGCCACTACAAAATACAATTTTATTTAATCTGTAGCAGGTCTCACAGGATGTGAGGTTTCGATACAAACGGAAGCTTGAATGTTGCTAGAAACATTAGAAACTGTCCAGCTTCATAGCGGACTTTCAGCAACTCCTCCCGCTGCATTCGTCTGCTCTTGTCTCTTTTACAGGTGAGGCGCATTTCATCTCGAACAAGCCCAATATCTAGATACACTTAACTATCGCAATATTGAGTTATTTGATACTGCGTCAACTCTCAAACACTTTTTTAATTGGTAATTCACTTGTGAAGATTAATGGCAGACAGTAGATGAATACCATACTTTATTTATACACATGGTACCAATGCTAAAGCTTTAGGAATTAAATTAATGAACAAGTTAATTGTATTGACTGTAAAAAACTAAGAATAATGAATGTGATTATGTGTGTTTGTCATTCAAAGACACAGAATTTCCTGTAATTTGATTATTTCTTTGCAGTATTAGTGTCTACAGGTAGTTGTACGTCAGAGTGGCTAAATATAGTTTATTTGTTGCAGCCCCATAATGTCTGAGCTTTTTATGGAGTGTGTCGAGGAGGAGCTGGAGCCGTGGCAGAAACAAGTTTCTGAAGTTCACTTGATAGAAGATGATGATGATGATGACGATGAACCCATCTTCGTTGGCGTTCTCTGTATGTGAAAGTTGTGTTTTTTTATAATAGTATTTAGATATAGTTATACTTTTAAATATGTTTGTACTATGTAATAATATTTATTCACTTAATAAACTGTTTAAGTTAATTTGTAAAGATTAAATGTCCTGCTTCAGTGTGT
>JAUMHF010000017.1:5457786-5487292 GCA_032359275.1 Microctenopoma steveboyesi | reverse complement strand
TTTTTTTTTTATTTTGCCCCCCCCCCCCCCCCCCTTTTTTTTTTTTTTTCTTTTTACAGCTAATAAGCAAAAGGATGGTAGGGCTAATATTCCTCCGCCTCAGAGGAACAATGCAGGGAAACAAGAAATAAAGCAACCTCCTCCTCAGCCAACCATTGGTTCCCCGCCAATAGTGCTGCCTTTAAATGTTGCTGGAAATGCAGTGAATACTGCAGCACTCAATCTGGCGCCACAACCCGTTATTGTCAATAACCAGGTATTGTTGGATTCATTTTTCAAATGGCATGCAAGAAGGACCACTTTTTATATATTTTAATTTAGCAATATGGTTGTTATATAAACACTACTATGTTTTTTTTTTCAGGGTTTTATTGTTACTTCTTCACAAATAGCAAGTAGCAGTGAGTTCATTGCCTCTCTTGGGACACAGTACCCTCCCGGGACATCATTTACAATTGTACCAGGTACATTTTTTAGCATCATACATCATTGATTTTTTTTTTGTTATTTAAAAAACTTTCATCACAAGCTTAGGCATCGGTTTCATTAAGATTTTAAATGTGTTTCAAGAGCTTGTACTTTGTTTCAGCTGGTCAGCAACCGCTCTTTCAGCAAGTCAGTCCAGCCACAGTAATACCTGGAGCTGTTCACAGGCCTCAGGTGCAGCAAATCAGCAACAACATTGTGACGCTGTCTAATGTCCAGAGTCCTGCTATGTATTCAGCACAGACTAACCAGGAGCAACCAAACCGATCCAACACACAAACCCTGCAGGCCGTAGCTGTACCTGTAAAGGCCTTTAGTAGTGACAGAGGTAATCTTCTACAGGTCTTAGTATGACTTTTATTCATGCCATCTGTGGACAGTGACTGAAATGTAAATGCATTTTCTTGGATTTTATGCAGATCAAAGTACAGTGAAACGATTGTTGCAACCACAGCAACTTGACAATGTAATAAAAAAAGCAAAGCTTGATTTGGGTAAGTGCCTGTTGCCAGAGGAACTTTACTGGTACTATTTTTGTAATCGCAGTAATAAATATATACCGGTACTTAATCTACTAAGTTAAATTGCTAACTTGTTTTCTTAACAGCGCCACCAAAAGTACCAAGAGTGGAAAATGGGATCATAAAGACAAAATGCCTGAAGTGTCGAGAGGAATTTACACCCGATGCACTGGAGTCTCATGTAATGGTGAGTAGCACTATTGCGGGGTTTCACCTCTCACCTTGGACCACACCTAAGAAAAGGTCTTAATTTTCCTGTCTTTCTGTACAATATTTTAAATACTGTATAATTGCTACTTTTAGGATTGGTTGACCAATTTCTGCTTATATCAATTTGTCATGTATTTTATTTTATTTTATGTAAATAATTAACTAACTACAACAAGGATAAAAGATCTGTTAATTTTTATTTCATTTTCTTCTGTTCACTTTTTTTTTACCATATACACATTACTGATTGTCAATAGTCTTCATATGTTGGCCACTTCATATGTCAATATGTAAGGTGTTAATGAAAAACATCTCTTAATTTCAGAGTTGTGGTACTAATGTGGAAAGCACAGCTACATCAGCTCTGAACAAGCGCATCATGCTGGTCTCAGATTTCTACTACGGCTGCTTTGAGGGAGATGGGATTAAGAAAGATGCCCAGAAGACCACTACATTCAAGTGCCAGAGCTGTTTAAAAGTTCTCAAGAATAATATAAGGTATTACTTAAGCACATGCTTTCCCTTTGTAAAATAACTTTGTGGTGACTTTTTTTTTCACATGTTATGTTTTTTTATGACAACAAAAAAAATAGAATTGCCTCCTTGCGGCTGTACGTTTCCAGCAGCCAGTGAAGTTGCTCTTTGTCTGTAGATTTGTTCAGACTTGTATTCTAATTAGTTAATGCACAAGTCCACATGGACAAATAGACCAGATCTAATAGAATTCTCTCCAATCATTCCTAAAATACTGCATTGATGATAACTGTAAATTTGTACATCCATGTATTTGGTGCATTTAGGGACGGATGGACAACCAGAAAGCTTAATGCCAGCGACATTAGAATAATATAATAAAAACATACAGTTAGGTAAATGCTCTCAAAAGATAGACAGGGACCTTAGGGACTGTCTGAAAAGAAGAAAGCTCTCACTGCCGTTTTCTATTCGGATAGATGACGGTATCAGACATTTTCCCTCATGGGCCTAAAGATGAAAAATGACTGCTAGTTTACGTGGCGTAGGAACGGCTTCTTTTTGATTAAATAACGTTGCTTCAGAACATCGCAAAAAAGCTTCTGTAAGCTGCTTTTAATGGGGAAACACATTTGTACTGCGACTGCGGTCTCACAGCTGAGGTCACAGTTCATCCACATAAAAATTTCTATTAGGGGAGCTGAGGCAGCAGAACATACAGACTGAAAAATGGGGTGTGCCTCGTCAGGGCACCAGTGGCGGGTAGCTGTGGAGGTGCGCGTTGAAGCCACGGGGCACTACATCATTAGACAAAACAAAAATCTGTGTGTAATTGCTGATATTATAACAGCCATTATACATGCTTAAAAAGTGAGGTGCAAGGAGAATACTTCATTTATCTTTAAAACCTCTGGGACCTGGATCATAACTGGTGCATGTACACAGGCTATAAATATTAAATTTTCTTCACTGCTTTGCATTGGTTTTGTTTTTAATCTATTTTGTCGTTTAAAAATAGAAATATTTCTCAAATTACTGTACCCCCCCCCCCCATGGACACTACCAGTCAAAAGCTTGTTTGGTTTTTTATATGAAATTCTTATTGGAAATACAGTGTAGACATTTTTAATATTAAAAATTACTTGTGTATTAGGAACTGTGTAAAGGTAGGTAGTCAGTAGGAATCAGTATTGTCTCCAATAGCACATTTTGTTTGCTAATGTAAGTTTATTAAATTAGGAGAAAAACAAATCATTATAAACATTTTGCAAAGTAATACAGCTGAAGAATATTTTAATGGAAAAGATGGTAGAGCATGTGTGTCCAAACATTTCACTGGTAGTAGGATTAGGTCACAATGTTTTATTTTTTTTACTGTCAAATATAATGATTATTGGATCAAAAATATGTGTACGCCATGCATGAATTCTGAATTCCTTTCATACACGGTGATACTCAGACCATTTGACTGGATGTTGTTCTCTGTAGTAGTTCTCTAAATATTATGTATGGTGAGGATATGGATGAACTGTGTTATATGATTGCTGGCGTGTTCGTTTGGCTTTAGTAACAAAACTTAGGAAATAACTATTAACTTATTTAGGCATATTTATTTTAGTCAGAACTGCGCTGTTACCAGTCCCAGTAATAATCTGCAGTTTTTGCTACTTGTGTCACAATTAAATGTCTTACATTGTATTTAACAGTTACATTTCTTCTACCCTCCCTTACAGGTTTATGAACCATTTGAAACACCACCTGGAGCTGGAAAAGCAGAACAGCGAGAGCTGGGAGAGCCACACGACCTGCCAGCACTGCTACCGACAGTACATGACGCCGTTCCAGCTGCAGTGTCACATCGAGAGCGCTCACAGCCCGATCGAATCCTCATGTACAACACGAACATTTATACAGCACAATCTGACATCACATTTTAGTCGTAGAGTTGAGAGTTTTGAACTGTTTCTTCATTCCTTTTTCAGCCAATTGTAAGATATGTGAGCTGGCGTTCGAGTCGGAGCAAGTCCTGCTGGAACACATGAAGGACAACCACAAGCCCGGGGAAATGCCCTATGTCTGCCAGGTCCGTCAGTTGCTACCAAGTTGTGCTTTGATTAAAATTTCGAGATAAACCTTCACATTGACGTTGAAATTCTGTCTTACCGATTCCACAGGTGTGCAACTACAGGTCCTCTTTCTTCTCAGATGTGGAGACACATTTTCGAACCGTCCATGAAAACACAAAAGACCTGCTGTGCCCCTTCTGTCTCAAAGTTCTTAGAAGTAGTCATATATACATGCAACACTACATGAAACATCAGGTACGATGCCGCCTTAAGCTCAACATGCGTTTGTAATGGTCTGATTCTGTTGTTAAGAAGTGTATTTGCAAAAGTTTGAATTTAGTTTTGGTTTGTGTGTTTGCTCCAACTTGGCTGGATTGATTTTGTTGTCCGCACAGCACCTAACTGTAATAAATAAAAAAAATGACAATAAAAGCTTCTGTTCACAGAAAACATGGTAGTTAGAACCAAGCAAAATGAATTGCTGTTTTATAAATAGAATTCTTTCACACTCATTACATTCTTTCAGTGCATCCTAATGAAACATCTCAGTAATTAGCACAGAGTCCCACCACTTATTAATCATGTTTTTGTTTCTGCGCTGGTGTTTTTTTCTGTTTCAGAAAAAAGGTATTCACCGCTGTGGAAAATGTAGACTGAATTTTCTCACCTATAAAGAAAAAGTGGAGCACAGGACTCAAGTCCACAAGACTTTCAGAAAACCTAGAGCTCTAGAGGGCCTTCCTCCAGGAACAAAGGTCTGACCCAGTCATGATATCATTACAGCAACCTTTGTTTTGGTTATTTCTACATCTGTTAATGCATTTTTGGTCTTTATTCTAGGTCACCATTCGAGCCTCGCTCACAGGAAAGACCCCCCTAACGCCAAACTCCTCATATCAATCTGGCTTAACTGTCAGTCCGGAAACACTAACTTTCAGTCATCAAACCAAATCTCCACCCAATGTATCCAAGTCTAAATCAAACGTCTCTGCAGCAGGAAAAAACAAGACTACTCAGAGCAAGAAGCAAAACCGTCGAACCACCAAAAACAACCTGTCACTCAAGAACCTCAGGTTGGTAACGAAGCTTTGTTAATACAAACTGTTTTTTGTGCAGAAAATGGTCAAAACATATTTATGATAAGAGTGAAGATAAGTTAATTGAAAATGTATTTAAAAAGGGGGGGAAGGATATACTAATATGAGACTGCTCCGTCCTTTATTAGTCACTACTAGCATGACACAGCATAGATTTTTGTGTATAATCTATATCGGTTATAAAAAGTCCCCTGTTTTTTTGTAACTTAGTCTTTATCATTGAGCAGTATTTGTTTCATCCAGTTATTTTGTTCTCCTTTTAGTCTTTGTCTTTAACTGTGTGATTAAAGGTTCGTGTCCATTTTTTTTAGTGTTCGTGAAGGGTCTTACACGTGCATCGAGTGTAACGCACAGGTTAAAGACTTCTTCTCTCATTTCCCAATGGTATCAAATTGTGGAGCATGCAAATATCGGACATGCTGCAAGGTTTCCATTGGAAATCATATGATCAGGTGAGGAAAAACTGAATCACTGTGTTCAGCACTTAGTTTGAGCTCCTTTTTTGAGCTTTTTTTTTCCTGACCAGCTTTGTGATCTTTATTTATCTTTGTTAGATTTCACAGCACCATCACCAAAAACCGTTTTTTAAAAATGGATAATAAGAAAAGTTCATCTACGTTGAAGTAAGTATGTTTAATAACTTTTGATAAAAATGTAACAAATATTATTATTTAGCAAATTCAGTTTACAATTTCGTGACTGTGACAGAGGTTTGTCTTTTTCCTCAGATTAACCTTGGTCTGTCTGAAATGTGACCTCCTCGTGGATGCGTCGTCAGGTGGTGACTTGATGACGAAACACTTAACTGATCGACCAAATCACTCATGCAAAGTCATTCAGGAGAAAGGTGTGCTTTTTGGGGAGTTTCTTTGACCCTCTGGTGTAACCTCAGTGATGGCGAGTGTTTAGTGTTACAATTTTCTTGAAAAAGTTGTCTCTTGTGTTTAACCCAGCAGATGTCAAAGCCAAAGATCGAGTGTGAGTAGAAATTGCTACCCACATCACATATTGTCACCTGTTTATCATTTGACAATGTAGAAGCCCAGAGAGATTTATTAAATTCTCAAAGGGGCACTCCAGGGATTTTAGTATTGCACCTTTAAAACCACTGTTCATTTTGTCAATGAAAATGTTTTCTGTATTTGTTGACAAATGTTTAGACATGCACGTTAGGTTAATTGGTCACTCTAAGTTGTTTGTGTCTATGTGTTGGCCTCTTGCCTAAAGACAGCTGGGATAGGCTCCAACACCCCCCGCGACCCGACTGCGGATGAAGTGAAAGATAATGGATGGATGTTTATTTAATGACTAAATTGTAATGATAATTTTGAAGAAAAAAAAGTGTCAGCTCACCGTGCCAAACAAAGACCAGACAAAATAAACATGGTTGGTCCTAGGTAGTACACTTGGTGGTTTTAATGTTGGGATGGACCAGCTTCTTTCTAGGTTCTCAGACAGGTCTGCGGGTACAGAGCCTCAGCAATGTGCAGGACTGACCCGAGTCTTGAGTCCTACAGATGTCAGCCATCCTACCATCTTCTCCTGATCTTAACCCAGTGATGCATGAACCCAACCACAAATATTGCTGGAGTCTCTTAAATCACTGTGATTTCCTTAGTTGTAGTGTGGCTCCAGTATCCTAAACGGTCACTATTCAATCTACGATTTATTCACTCAGTGGGTAGAGCAGTCATCTTCCAACCCAAGGGTCAGCGGTTTGATTCTCAGGGGTGTCTAAAGGTTTTTTTTTTAATTATAAATAGAAATATCATAAACAAAAACACTATTTCTTATTTTAGTTGGCTTCACATATTGCAATCTTGCACTTAAGTTTAATATTACTTACTTATTTAAGAATTACTACCTCTGGAGAGGTAGTTTTGTGTTCTCATTTTGAAATCTCAGCTTGAATTAGGTGATGCTATAGCACTGCTGGGAGGACAGAAGTATACAAACATCCTTATCTCTTCATAAATTGCTACTCAATGCCGTTTAAAACCGGACGAGCACCTTATTTCTCATGCCTGCAAAGGGAGCAGTTGGGAGTGGTGGGCGTTCAGATGGTTGCAGTCTAAACTCTTGCAACTAGATGTCGCACTGCACCTTTTTACCAAAAGTTTTTTGAGGATTGCAAATGTTAATGCAGCTACAGCAGGTGTTTTGATCCTTCGATTTTGAGCATCAGTTCAGGAAGAAATATAACAAACATGCTACACAAATTAAAAAGCTGTGTTCTAGTAATAAATGGTGGAGTGCCCCTTTATGGGGTTTAACAATATGATCCCAAACTTCTTTTCCTTAATTTCCACTTACAGCGACTTTAGAGTAGCTGTTTACAGATGTACTCAGGGTAACATTTAGGAGTTCATACGAGCATGTTGATAAAAGCTGCATGTTAAACTAAAACATTTCATAATACAGTGATGTTTAAGTTTCCTCTGCTTTTTTTAATCCTGCAGGCAACTCTACTTGGCACAACCAGCAAAAGTCTTGTACGTCTTGACGACAGCACCTGCTCAAAGACCAAAGGAAACGGACTTGAGGCTAGCTGAAAGTGTTGTTATTGCTTCCACTGACGACAAACCAGGATCCGAGCCAACAGTACCAGCAGGTGATCAGGAAAGTTCCCCCACTCACGGAGAATCGAAAGCGTCATCGCTGCCCACGTTATCTTATTCCTGTACAGCAGACGGTGTTTCAAAGCTTTGTGACAAGTCGGTGGGTAACTCGGAGAGCCCAGGTGTCAGGGAGCAGCTCCCTGTCTCTGAGCACGAGACTAATGAACAGGAATGAACATAATGATCCTTCACATCAGCTGAACAAACCAGAGGTCTGCACAGTTGCGTGTCCATTGAACTGCATCAGACTGGCGTAACCCGGCATTGTAGATTCAGTTATATATCAGTTATATGATTATGTTGCTTTGGCTGCTGGTGTTTTCTACAAAGTCCTTTTAAACAGCTGGGGAAAAATTACAGATTTTTTTTCTCTGTTAAACGTACCTTACATATATTTAGGCAATGTATCTTTGTATTTATAAGTAAAACTACATTCACTACAGTCTTCTTAGTTGCCCTGTTAACTATACAAATTTGTAAACATCAGATGTCAGTTCTGTACCTCCTCATTTACTCCTTGTTGATTTGACTCTTGGTAATAACATGTTTGCCCTCAGTGGCACAAAATATATATATTTCCCTTCTCTCCAGAGTTTTCTTTTAAGCAATTTCAATCCTCCACGTTGATCCAGATCAAGTACACAGACTTAACCAAGCAGATATTTGTCTTCTAATTAAAATCATTTTAGTTCATTTCTGCCATCTTGATTCAGGCAAATGTGGATTTTTTTTTTTCTTTTAATCTCATCGTATAATTTGTACATTAATTTATGGGATACAATATCTAATCTGTTCCTTTTTAATAATGAAATAGATGTTGGTTTATGAACATCAAAAAACTCAATGTAATGTATCCATGATTAACATTTAATTCCAGTTTTTTGCAAAAATATTAATATTTAATTCATCTCCTTGGGGATATTCTTGTGAACTTCTTCAGCTCAGGATTCAGGAAGAACCAGGAAGTTTACTACCAACCCTGGGGTTCATAGATAGCTGATGGAGAACAAATGAATGTCCCAGAGTAAGAAAGTGTACATGTTTAAAAATAATAGGACATTTCATGGACATTAATAGGAGAATTACCACAACTACTATATTATACTATATAAAAGGTGTAAACCACTTTACCCAAGTAGTCTCTATTGTCTTATTTTTAATTGTGTGCACATGGTGATGCTTAGCATCACATCTGTCACCAAGTCTTTATGTCCCAGCTGCTGGTTGATCAGTTACTTTTTTATTCACATTTCAGTGGGGGACACGACACATTTCCTGTGACTGGGGGAATATTTTATACGATACAATGTTTACATAGGTTTTAAAAAGGGTTTCATCTTGTACACACTGTATCTGTAGACTGAGTCTGTAAATGCAAATGTGTCCATGATGGCACTGTAAATGTCACTTGTTTTTGTTTTAAATACATTCCTCTAAAAAACTTGTGTACACTAGGACACATTTGTTCAGAGATTTGTAAACTGTCAGGTTTGGATCTGTGTTGAAATAAACCTTTATTAAATCTCTAGTTTGGGTCTTTTGGTGATGTTTAGATATGTTTACTTCATTAAAAACATGTCAGCATTTTTTTATTTACAAGTGGGAATAATTATATTATATGCATGTATATTCTATTGCATTTATTTGAAGCACAAAAAAGATACAAAGAGCTTTTTAATACATAATCTTTGGTCATGAATTAGGTTATACAAACCAGTATGTTAATTGAGCTTTTTTCGAAATACACAATAATACTTGGTTAAAGAAAAAACTGTTTCTTCTTAAAACTTCATGAAACATAAGCAGTCGGAGCACTCTACATTGGTGGAGAGGGTGAAAGTACAAGTTCCCTCGGGTTCGTGTCACGACTGACCTCTCCTGGTTGACTAACTCATCTCACACCAGGTGCAGAAGGCTCAACAAAGATTATACTTCCTTAGGAAGCTGTGTCAGGCCCATCTCCACAGACAGCTGCTGACCAACTTCTATGTTCCACCCTCGAGAGCCTCTGACCGACTGCTGTACAATGTGGTACAGTTGTACTGCAGGGAACATGAAGAATCTGGAGCGAGTGGTGAGAGCGACAGACCTAAAACATTATGTTGGAGGGTTTAAAGTATCCATTATTATTATTAGCTTAAGATGAACAACATCTAAGCTTAATATGTTTTTCAATGAATGGTTTATGCAGTTTAAACGCGTATTTGATATACAAGTTATATAAAAGTAAAATACATTGGTGCAAACTAAACGCAGCACTTCTTAAAACAAAGTCAACACATCGTTGAGAAGAAAATAGCGTCAACAGAAAGATGACGAGTTGAGGGAGATTAAGTTTGAGTTTCCCGGACCTGACGTCATGGCCAACGCGGAGTTCTATTGGCTGACCGTACGTAGACGCGGTGTTTCCAGGACGACGACACGCTAAACAAGCGAGTGACACCTGAGTCTAACGATGGCTTATTAAAAGCTGCTGGCGATTGAACTTATAGTTACTTAAATGTTAATAAATACAAAGTTGTTTACAGGCCTACAAGCTAAGAGCAGTAACACTCAGAAGCAAATCAACGGAACAGCACCACAAACATGGTAAACTGGTCGTTACCAAACCGGAGTTAAGAGTTAGCTTAACGGCTACGGACAAAGCGGCTGGCACACTTCTAACAATGGTTATTGTTCGTCTGTTTTACTGTTTTCATGCACATTCTCCCGGACACAGAGTCGAAACTGGGCATACAGTCATCAGCAGAGATCAATGTCTCAGCGCCACGATCGGGAGCACCATAGACTCCAGGAGGCCAAACGTGTGGACAGAGAGCGGCAGCTGCAGGCCTGTCTGCGGGATGAGGAGAGCTTTGAGAGGAGGAGCTACCTGCGCCAGGTGCAGCAGGAGCTCAAGGAGAGGCAACTGGAGAGCGCTCATCTAAAGGTGAGTTCTCTCTTTGTGCTGGCGTTTCAATATATATTCTCAAAGCTGGACATTTGTTACATCGCCAGTTCCTTGGGCAACACTACCCAAACTCTATTGTGGCCCAGACCACCCAAACCCGACACCACTATTCTTTGACAGAACCTGCGCAATTATGTTTAGTTGTGGCTCATTTCATGCCACATTCATATTGCATATAAAACCAAAGCACCAACAAGACGAATACCCTGCATCTGTATAGCAAATGTGTTTAGAGGCTGGTTTATATAATCCACACCAACATTTTGTACAGTATTATTGAATAATATCTTCAGGTGTTTGTACTTCTACGTCAAAAAGTTCAAGATTCTTTATGACATTAAAACAGGTGGAAACGATGGCTGAGGTTTCGTGGTTCAAACTTCAAAAATCAATGCTTTATGCAACACTACACTGTATCATCGTGATACTGTATGTTTTGTGGTTTTCATTACCCCAGGTGTTTATTTATTATTTAAAACATGTCATATAGGCAGAGGAGGAAAGAATAAATAGAGAAAAGCAACTTGAACAAGAGGAGAGAATTGCTAAGGAGCTGGCCCGAATCAACTTTGAGAAGCAAAGAGAAGAGAAAATGCGTCAGTATATCAAAGAGAACAGGTACGCACAATTCTTTAATTTCCTTAAGACAACACAGTCTTTCTCTGCTTTGGTTGATACTGCATTATTATTCCTCTTTTTAGCACGGAGCTTCGGGAACTGGAGTCAAAACTTAAGTCTGCATATCTTAACAAGGAAAGAGCTGCACAAATTGCAGAGCAGGAAGCTATGAGGTTTGAGACGTTGGTGAGTACTGTGCTTGTTAATTTCAGTTATTTACCTGAAACCTATATTTCTGCTGGTTTCAAAATATGTATTATTAAGAATGCCTTTGATAAAATCCAAATTCTTTTCCATAAGATAGGAAATCAATTTAAGTATAGACAATACTGTAAGGAAGAGACTAAGTAAGGAAGGAAAGATTTCATTTAAATATCTATCAAGAAGTTGCACAGGTTTGTATTTATCAGGTGTTATCTTACATATAGCTCTGAATAAATACCATCAGCTACAAGTTCTTATTCCTCATAGTAATGAAGAATTAGAAAGAAAGCATTATAACGGTTTGATATTTTGCATCTTTTCTCTGACACTAGCGTGAGGAAGCAGACTTTGATCGCAAGATGAAGAGGGACGGTGAGCAGGCGACTGCTGAGCAGCAAAAGTTGGCGCAGAAACGCCACGAGGAGCTGGTGCACTATCAAAGAGAGCTTGAGCAGCAGCTAATGGACAGGGAGCTCAGGAGACAGGAGGCATACGAGGAGTTCCTTAAAGACAAACTTATGGTGGATGAGATTGTCAGGAAGATTTATGAGGAGAACCAGATGTGAGTCCCTCATTACGTAATCATCTTTACAACACTGCACACAAAGACAATTTTTCACAGTCAAGGCATTTACGATGACTGGAATAAGATAATGTGTCATGTTTAGACATTGCTTAGACTTATCATTTCATTCAGTCAAAGTTTTTGTTTTCTCTTATGTCACTATACAATCAGTGCATTTATTCATGCAGCTCATTACCTACATGCTTAGTTTTTTTTACACTGGTTCAGTGTGTGTATGCATTCAAAATACTATTTCCTTCTAGACAGCTGAAATATAATTTGGAAAACAATGTGCTGTTGCAGGGAGAGACAGCTGAAACTGGAGAAGGTCAGAGCCACTCAGCAACACATTGAAGAATTCAAGAGACAGCAGGCAGAGTGGAGACACATGGAGCAAGACAAGATGGAGGCTGAGAACAGACGCATCATGGAGTTTGCAAAGCATCAGCAGCAGATGGAGGAGAACAGGATGGCTAAGATCAGAGAGAGAGAAGAAGCAAAGGACAATCTTCATAAAATAGTTGAGACAACTATTCTGATTCCCTCCATTTATCTAGTCAGCCAATAAAACAAGTGCAGTATATCTCATGCTAAATATCACTTCTCCCTGTTCTACTGTAGCTGTCCAAGAAGATTGAAGAGGAAAGGCAGCAGCGTGAAGAGATGGAGCGTGTCCGTGAGGAACTGCATTTCGAGGAACAAGAAGAGGCCAATAGGCAAAGAGAGATTGTGAGAATCATTACATTACTTTTTAAACATTCTGTTCTTACAGCTGAGATTATAACAGTGACAAAGTCGATCCAAGAAAATTACTATAGTGCTATGAACTGACTCGAACCAAGCCCTACTGTCATTACGTTAAAGAAATACATCCTGTAATCTATCACTTTACCATTGTGACTCTCTGCCAACAAATTTACAGAGCAAAGAAACTGAGTCTGAACACCCCAGATACAGTATGCGTCTTTATTAGATGACAGGAATTTAAACTTAAATATCTACTTTTGTGCTCTGTCTTCACAAGAAGCACCACATAAGATAAGAGGATAAGTAGGTCTTTTTTTATATTTTACATAACAGGAAGAGATGGAGAAGAAAATCAGACAGAGGCTGATGATGCAACAGACCCAACAGGAGCAGCTGGCTTTCAAACAGATGCAGAAACTGGCAGAGAAAGAGGAAGAGGAGGCCTTCAGGAAGATGATGATGGCTAAGTTTGCAGAGGACGATCGAATAGAGCAGATGAATGCCCAGAAACGCCGCATGAAACAACTTGAGCACAAACGTGCAGTGGAGAAACTAATAGAGGACAGAAGACGACAGCATGAGGCTGACATGGTACAAACACATTCTCTGTGTGAATCACCCACAGGTGGTACTGGTGCAGTTTTCCTATCTAGTTGTACTGCTAGTACTACACTGCTAAAGACAATAAATATCTGTACATTTACATGCTACAATATTCAAAGTTTACCAAGTATTCCACTAGTACCTCAATTATTTATTACTATTTTCTAGGAACTGGAGGCTAAAGAAAAAGCAGCTGAGCAGGAGAGGGAGGCAGTGCGTAGACAAATTATTGAAGAAGAGAGGCAGCGACTTCTTAAACGTCACGCAACAAAACTCCTTGGATATTTGCCCAAGGTAACAGGCAAATAAAGAAACCTTTTTCTACCGCTTCTTATTTTCTTGAAATGAAATAACCATCAGAGCTTCTGTTTTCAGGGCTTGCTCCGTGAAGATGACCTGGAGCACTTTGATGAAGATTTCAGGAAAATCTTTCAGCCACGTCTGGCTGATAACTTCTCTGAAGACAGCAGAGAAGGCGATGATTAAACTTACTTGTTTTGGTATGCCACTAGAAGGAAGTTTAATGTTACAATCAACACTGTGAGGAGCAACTTTAATTAACCACAAGTTTCTGAATTTCGTAGTTTTCATCTTTTTATTTGGACTGTGCAGACAGTTTCATCAAAAGAATTCCAAAGATCTGGTGATAATGATTAGCAAAAAGTATATTCAGACTCTAGACTGCTGATATGTTTTACTCTATAACAAATAAAAATGTGTATGTAACTAGCAAACCAAACTATTAAATGCTCAGTCTCTATGTTTATGGCTTCCCCCAGTCCAGAGCTTTCATGAATTCGTCTTCTGTGAACGACAGCAGCTTGGCAGCTTCGAAATGCATCTGCAGAGACAAAAAAACTTCAAGAGTTTGATCAAACAGGGTATGCATCAGCAGAGTGTTGAAGAGGCACTTACCTTTTGTCTTTTCAGAATGTCGATCAGCTTGAGCTGTTTCTTAAACCCGAAGATGAGTTCCGCTTTCTGCTTTTTTAATATTTTGTTTTCAGCAAGTAGATTTTCTTTGCTCTGATGTTCTTCACTTATCTTGTCCTAGTTTGATAAAATTTTAAATACTAAATCAGCAGAAACTAATCAGAACCTTCCTTTAGTTGTAGAACATGAGGATTCAGTTACAGTGTCTTAAAATGAATCTGTAGATTGTGCCTTAAAGTATTTTATTGTAAGTACGATAATCATAATAATCAGTACGATTGTGCATTTTTGATACGATACAACAACAACAATAATCAAAATGCACCCAAATTTTGCTGATTTGCAGATATTCTGTTGACATCCTTTAACAGCTACTGCGAAAGACAAATCATTTTAGTTGCTAAAATACATATCTAAAAAAAACATACAATGAGAACCTGTAAATAAACCATAGTTTAGGTTAGCTCACATTACCAACATAACGTTTCTACGCATAACACAGTTTGTGAAGCATGATTATGGTTTATCCACACTGACTGGAATTTCCTTACTTTGTTCAACTGCTTTGTCTTGTTCAGTTGAGACTTCAGCCTCTCCACCTCCTCCAGAGCTCTGTTCAGACGAACCTCCACAGTGCTGTGCACAGCTGCTGCTTGTTTCTGGGATCGGTTCAGATTTTCTTTTTCCTACACAACAAGCAGAAGTAATGGAAGGCTGGATTATTCAGTTCGCTATAAGACATATACAGACTTGATTTGCAGTCTGTGATTCTTTTACATGTCCAACTTGACACACACCTTGTGTAAACTAGACACTTGTAGCTGAAGCACATCACATTTTTTGGCAGACTCCTCTGCTAAAGCTCGGTGCTTCTCAATCTGTGTTAGTTGAATGTTCATGGTCTTCTGGAGTCTGGCTCGATCTTCCTCGAGTTCCTTAATTTTTGCACTAAGTTTAGCATTTTCATCATCCTGTAACAAAAGAACCTCAATGACTTAAACATTTTATTTAAAGACATTAAAAACAGATTAAGAAATCAAGTGTTTATTTTCTTGTGTATGTGAGGCTCTTTGTTGATAGACAGAGGAAGTTAAACTTTACATTGACTCATACTTGATTTACTAATAACAATCACAAATACCTTTTTATAATATTCACATGAAAGTTGATTTAGTTCCTCCTGCATTATCCGTAGTTTTGCCGTGAGAACTCGTATGTGAGCATCTGTAGCTCCTTAACAATGCAGAACCATAAATACAATCAGACTTAGAAGACAAAAATAGCAAGGAGACAGCAAGAAATAATATTAATAATAATGTTAATTACATAATAATCAAACTTATTACACATACTTTAATAGAATGTAGAAATACAATTAAAAAAACGTTACTTTAAGAATGCACATTAAGCCTAACACACATTTGTCATGGGTAATTATCAGAGTCAAAGAATCTGCAAAAAATATTTGTATGTATTATTAAGTGGGATTTAAAATAATTTAACATTACCGGATCCTATATTGTGTCCAGCATCGTGATCATCCTCAACATTTTCATGAATTATTGTGTCGCTCATCTTCTCCTCCATGCAGGCAATTGTCTGTGCCAGAAAAAACGCTGCTGAATCTTCTACAGCTCCCAAATCTGACTCTTTGGTGGTTCTGAAATCAACCAGTGTGAAAACAGTTAGGAGCCTGAAAAGGAACACTGGGAATCAGTTTGACAGAAGGTGTGACCTACATATTATTTTTTTCTTCTGGCTTTCTTGTACGTGTGTTTTGCGAAGCTGATTTGACTCTTTTTTTGGTCATCTACAATAAAACGATAGCAAAAAGAAATAGTTGCAGTAATGTGAAGATACAGCAGTAAATACAGCTAAATCTGCAGATGACACAAACCAATATTCTGAACTCTTACCTTCACTCCAGGCTCCTGAACAGTGCGCTGTTCAGGCTCTATTTTCCTGTTGGTGAATAAATGACATGTTGGTAGAAAGACATAAATATACATAAAGAATTGAAAAAGATTTTCTTGTAATATAGATAAAATGCTTTAACAATGAATATTTTGATAATATGATATAAAAGAATGCTGGGGCGTTTCACACATTTTATTGGCTACACCCCCTTAAGGTTTTTGTTTTATTTGTTTAATACCTTGATTTCTCTTCATTATCAATATCCGTTAGCAGAAGTGTGGGTAAGGGTTTTGACAGGACTTCATTTTGTTCTCTCTAGAATACAAAAAACAAGAGCTGATTTTAGCCATAAATCCAGGCTCCCCTTCCTTCTTAGTTGCCCCAACCAGTGACTAATTTTTACATTACAACTCATAAAACAGGTTATTTTTCAAGCAGACTTACCATAAGTTGTTCTGCCTGTCTAACCAGGTCTGCTGTCTTGGCTTCCAACTCTGCATTTAAAAGTCTGGAGAGTAAACAAACATGTCACAGCCAGTCTTTACACATTGATTTGCTGAACCTTGAATGTATTTGGAGCAAAAGCCTGTTTTTGGCAATTGAAACCCTTTGATGGAATAAAATCACAGTTTTCTTTATCACGTGTGGAATGAAGTTTCAGTAGTCAGAGGCATACAGTCCAAACAGTGGCTTAATGGGTTATTAATTGCAAGTCTAATAGATGAGTGTGGTATAAAGGGAGGGCTATGCTGTAAATTCTCATTAGAATCAGCTTTATTCGACAAGTATGTTGCACATACAAGGAGTTTGCTTCTGGTCTTTGGTAGCTCTTCTTGGACAGTACAGACATTGACAATAGCAACAGATTTATTTGTTTTAGAGGATCAAAACATTATAATACATCAGAAACTGTAACTTAATGATCCTTCACACTGATCAACAACAGAGCCAATACAGGTATGAACAGAGTCTTACTTGTATTGTTCCTCCTTAGCAAAAATGTCATCTGGGGGCTTCTTTGAGGAACCAGAGGCAGATTGTATCTGCAGTCTTGTTTGACACCTCTTAGATCCCTCATTCTTAGTGCTGGCTGGTGGTTTTCTGGTCTAAACACAATATATGTTTATGTCTATATATATATATATATATATATATATATATATATATATTATGTCAAATTATAATGTATGTATAGACATAGACAAGCAGCAAAGGTGTGAAACTGCTTTCATTCATGTATATATCACAACCATAGATTTAGATCTTTCTACATATAAGACAGAGCAGCATGTATTAGCTTTATATTATCTCCCATTGCATTTTATGCAATCAATGAGACTGCACATGGTATAAATTCACAGTTTACCCTGGTATATTTGTTTTTTACTAATACTCATTTCCACATTTGTCACAGAGGATGTGATAGGTATGTTTGTCTGCAAAAGTATAAGTTAAATGAGTCGGTTTAATGCGGGAAAATAATTATGGATGATCAGTCAGAGACGTTATTGATTAATTTACACACTATTAATATAGACACAAGTATTATTGTAAACCACCTAAACATCTGAGTGTTATGGAAGCAGGTACTTTTCTTGATTTAACGTGGGATTGTTCTTCTATTTCTCCTTTTTGGAAAGAAGTAATAAATTGTATTGGACTACTGAAAGTGAACGAATGGCATCAGCTCCTTTAAATTTTTAATGGGAGTTACTAGCGATTATCGTGTATTATTACTTTACTTTAGTTTGCTTGGCAGACGCTTTTATCCAAAGCGACTTACAAGGAGCTAGCGCTGGGTGTCTGGCTCTGGGACACACCTGGTAGGGGATGGATTAGAAGTCAGACGGGATTCGAACCTACGACCTCCTACATCCCAGTCTGACGCTTAACCCCTGTTTAGTTTACTACTACTTCATTGAATTGTAGCTGTTGCTATATATTGCTTTGTGCTGCGTTGTGTATGAAGGTTATATGTTAAAAACGTAAAGAATAAAACTCGTTTTGACGTTAGCTCGTGGCGATGTGTGTTCAAACAATCGAGCGACTTTGGGAAACAAGGGTTGAGCTATAAATATGTCTATTGAGCTATAAACCTTTGCTGGTAGCACAGAAACACTTTTGTTTAAACCTCTGAGAGATAAACATGAAAAAACATGTCAATACAAACCTGAGAAACGACGGACCGGGCCTTTTTATCAAAACTTCTTTCAGCCATTACGACACAGAGTGGATGCGGTCCTGGTTGCATAGCAACAAGTTGAGACACAGAACGGGAACCCGTGACGGACATTTGAGGGCCATTTATTTAAGATAAATTATTTCGAGAAGATGGTTAAATACTTTATTAATTAACAAGTTGCACAATATACGGTAGTGTTAACAAGTGTCTAATGACAATGATTTTTATACTAATGTAGGGTATAGCATATTATTGAATTCTAAATGGGGCCAATAAATGTGTACATCACTTTAATGTTGCAGCTGGTACGGGGATAGTAGTGAAGCAGTAATAAAAAGTGACACTACCCTCATTGCACTACTTTTACCTAGCTAAAACTGTATTACAAAAGATTGGTTTTACTTGTGTTTTTACATTGTGATTTGAGTAATTCTACATGTTTTGGGGGGCTTTTGTATTCATTTCCATTTCCATGAATAAATCCAATAATGTATTGGTGTTTCCAAACTTTTTGTTGCTTATATATGTAATGTTTCTATATCAGACGTCAATGAATGTCTTCTAGTGTCATGTTGTTTTTATTGCTGCTGGTGTTAGTGCGCATGCGTTTGTTCAGCGGCTACTACTCGCTGTGCACATGCAGAGAAATCCCATAACGTGAGGAGCGGCGCATGCTGCAGGGACTAGCTGGTCATATTTCAGCTGTTTGTTTACTCCCCGCTTCATCCATGTTCACGCACAGCCTCGTGTTTGGCCGCGGGACGTAGTTTCGTTGCACAGTTTATTTATTTTATTAACTTATTAACCAGGACTCGGGACTTGGAGCGAGCGATGTCGGAGGAGGAGGGCTGGGTGGCAACAACAACAACAACAGGGCGCGCGGCTGCTGTCCCGTTAGCATCGCAAGGTCCTGCGGTCCATGTTGTTTAATCCCGCACCCGTTCGCGCCTCCTGTCCGGACCGGTCCAGTCCCGTCCCGAGTGCCACCGTGATGGCCGAGGAGGACTCCCAGCAGCAGCAAGTGGACCGCGGGGCGGGGAGTCTTCCCAACCTGCTCCCCGGGCTGCAGGGCGCAGAGGCCAGTGCTCTGCAGCTCCGGATCAAGAACTCCATCTGGTAAGGAGGTGTTTACACACTGCTGTGCATGGTTTGATGGTTGGAGGGACAATCCCCTGTCTGTAGTTTAAAAAGAGGGTATTAATGTCCTTCACTTTCTCCGTAAGTAACCGAAGTAAAAGACACATTAGAAAGTTTTTTTACTTAAATTTATGTAGCAGCACAGTAGCAGGTGTTGCCTCCAAAATGTTAAGTGTAAGTACATAAACATCATAAACAAGTTCTTGTGCTGTGCAGCATCGAAAACTATAAATGGTCCCCTTTCTAGATTCACATACTGAGAAACTAAAATGTAGTATATTGTTAAAGCTGCTCATGGTGTAGTCAGTTTGATCTGTGTCCTGTTAGGTAGGGGGTGCTGTAGTGGTTTTCAACAATGCAATATATTAGTAATATTGCAATATTAATCTGCAGAAGTGTCTGTAGCTGTTAGACATTCACTATAAGGTAAAATTTTATGCATTGAGTAATACAACACTGTATATTAGTTTCATCACATGTCCTGCATTTAAAATATTTATAATTGTGTAAAATAACAGAAGCACTATGAGCAAATATTGCTAACACTGGATAATTATTACTGTAATATGAGTAGTTTGTATTAATTCAATTCAATTCAACTTTATATATATAGTGTTAATTCACAACTATTATGGTTATAGTATAGTATAATTAAATTGAACTAATAAAGTAATGTACAACGTAATGTGTATGATGGACTTGGGGTGTGTATAGTTTCTGTTTAAGTGCAACCAAGCACCCAGTGGTGTATATTTATATATATATACTGCGTGATAGTTAAAATTAGATCTTTATTGAACATTCAACTGTTGCTTATAGTAATATGAATCTAACAGAGACCTTCGGTCTGCATAGTTACAGTGAACTTGAGTATTTATACTACTATATCCAGTTGTTTGACCAAGTTCCCTCCATTTCCATCATCAAACACTGATGTATGCATTATATGACACTACAGGACAGTGTCTTCTGATTCTGATTTGACACAGCTCAGTTTTATATGATGAAGTAAACACAGCAGAATTGCATTTTTGGTTGTTTGTCCAAAATAAATATTAATATTCGCAGGAGCGATTCTAAGGGGTGGCTAGGGAGGCCTTGGATACCCTTCTGCCCTACACACACCCAAACTTGCCTTGTAAGGATCTTGATGCCACCTCTGCAGCAGGTTTAATGCATTATTTAAATAATTTCTGAATTAATGAATGGTCACTCCAAAATCAGCACTTAAATCTGTCTGCCCTCTTTATAAAACTGGGCTGACTCTTCTACATATTGTACTGACTGATTTGATTGAAATTTAGTGCCATAAAGTTTGATACAGCCGGTTGTGGATAAAGATGACTGTGATTCTTCTCGTAGAAGTTTAAATCTAACCGCACAGGTGAAGTATTCTAAACATAATAAATGCACAATTTGCAAATAGATTTTTTTATTAGCTCATTATAATGCTGCGGTGGTTGTTTGTATTCTAATGCAGGTGTTTACTATGGTGAACTATATAAGGATACGAAATGTTTTTATGACTAAAATCTTCAACAATTTGCTGTGTACATATGTTATCTGTGGGTGCTGTGATCTAAGGCTGTGTTCTCGCTGAAAATCACCTTTTTTGTTTTGAACTCGTGTACTATCATGTAAATATCAAATGGCCATGAAAGGTCAAAGGCAGCAGCAGAAAACAGTTCATAGTTGAAATGTCTGCAGGAAATGCCCCCAGAAAAGCCTTGCTATTCTCCCAGATTGTCAGTTACATACAGTATGTGCATATCGAATATTTGTCCCTGTTTGCTAACTAATACAATTAGAGCATGTGCTTTGACGTTTACTAAAGTGACCTGCTGCTCAGTGGTTCCTGGTGGAAGTAACAAGACGTCTGACATTGATTGCTACTACGAAGGAGGTATTTCCTTCTGGGTTTCATTCAAGCCCCTGAATCAGGCAGAGATTTACTCCTGGATAAGATGCACAGTGTGTTTTAAAGATTCTTTTGTACCAGTTCTTTATTTCATTACGTCTTTTACTACTATTGGATCTTATTGTTTATGTTCTCGACCACATTGGATTCCTTGTCCTTGCTTCTTGGCAATTTAATCAGATTCTGTCTCTGTGAATAGAGGACCTCAGGTGTCATTCAGTGTTCGTGCCAAATCTGCCTTACAAACAGCTTAATGACGACCTCTCAGTGCTCAGGGAAATACTTGGCCCCTAGTAACAGTGAATTAAAGTGAACTGTTCTTGTCATGTCTTAGGGGCATCTCCTTATTCTGACCTGCCCCGTGCTACGGAGTAAGAGTCTTTAAATGTGGCATACCTTCTGTCTCTATGTCAACAACAACCTGACCTGTCTGCAGATTAGGAATTAGACCCACAGGAGTTTTTGATGTATCTGGTTTGACTTAATGTTGCTCTCAGTTGCCACAGGATCATCTAATGCTTGTTTTTTCCGAAACAGGTCCTTTTCTGTCTGTTTTATTGTTTTTTTGCCGTGTAAACAAATTTTTTTGTAGAATATACAGTAGGCATGAGTGAATGTTTAGTATCTAATTAGTGAAATCTGCTTAATTAAAGGGCTTTTGAATGAGACAATGTGGCCACAGTGCCTGTCTTTATATTTTTACATATGACAACATATGTTCCTGGTGGAAGGGTACATGACCTGGGCGATGCTGAAGGGATGGTCGTCTCATACCAAACATTCCTCTGCTTTATAAATAAATACTCTTCAGACACAAGCGCTCATGTTACACCAGCCACTAATTTATTCACTCTCTTTGTATTTTGCAGCAAATCTGTTCAATCAAAAGTGGAAAACATTCTGGTGAGTATTCATTAATTGTAATTTCTCAAACTATTTATTATCTATTTATGTATAAAATTGTATGTGAATAACACAGGAAATTTGTCTGCAGCAGCTTTTCAAATCACCAAATAACAGCAGTAAAATAGCTTTGGCCTTTGGTGAGCGTGCGTCTCCCTAGTTTTAGTTTGTAAATTCTCAATTAGAAGCAGCGATAAACTGTCTTGGGTGTGAAAATGGTGAACAAATACTGCTTTGTTAAAGGTTTGTGTGGTCCCTAGATGTTCTGCTTTCACCTGTTGGTCGATGAATACAGACTACACCAACTGCTAGTATGGAGAGTCCTCTGACGCAGGCGCACAACACATGTGCTTGTTGGCAGAAATCTTTGTGGTGTGTTCAAGACCCCTCTTTTTTTTTTCACAGCAGACACAATAGGTTGTTTGTTGTGTTTGTGTCCTAATTAGTGCTGGTTGTCCATGACTCAATAATTACTCAATAATAAAACTATTTAATATTTTATTTTACTGAAGTTTTATAACTTATTTTTTTAAACTTTGATCACCATTGCCCACCACCTGCACCAGCAACTACACTTCCTCGGATCTCCATCAGTAAACATTACACTATAATTCAATTCAGTTCAAAACACTTTATTAATCCAAGAGGGAAATAATTTATTAAATACAATAATCAATAATAAAAACAATAAAAACCTGTTAAACAAATAATGTCTAATGTAAGTAAACCATGTGATATTTTATTTCCCTTCTACACAACAGGTTGTTGCCATTAAAAAGCATTTTGTAGGCTGTTAATATACAGTTTCATGGACAGAGATGAGATGTGGCTGTGTTTCATGTACACAGCAAATATCGGTTTATTCCCTATGCAGTAAATTTAATTTTGGCCTGAAAGAAACCTGAAGCACTGGGACCAGTGAGTGTGCTTTACTGTTTTCAGCACTTATTAATCTGTCTATACATTGTAGAGGTAGAAAACTGAGAGCTGTAGCTAAAGTTCTGACGATTTAAAATTCTGTCAGTGTGTAAAGTTGTTGGACAACCTGAAACATAATACCAGCAGAGACTTCTCTCTAGAAGTGAATCGATTAGGTCAGCAGACTAAGATTTTGACTTCTAATAAGCAGCTCCACAAACCTGACATTTCATAGTGGAACGTGCATTTGATAAATGCTGCTACTTAAAGAGCTAAACGTGTAAAATAAAGCATTTCAGTTTAGACTATCTCCAGTGAGAATATTTGAGAATTATTCGCTGCTGTTTTTTTCCCGGATTCCTTTCTGCTGGTGATAGGTGTTGGGCTTGTTGAGCAGTTTAGTACACTTAATGTGTGTAAGTGTACAAAGCTGCACAGAATAGGTGTAAACTGCCTGCAAAATAAAGTATCTTTACATTTCCTGAGTTCAATATTAGTACTGCATTTAAATCTACCCACTGAAAACATTTGTTTCAAGTGCATTAAAACAGGGATGAGTTCACTGTACAGTAAATGACACATGTCAGGACATATGTCACTAAAAATACTAAATTATTCAAAAACAGAAACAGAACAATCTAATTGCTCAAAATGAAAAATTCTTGTGTGTGTTTATGTCTTGCTCAGTCGTGGGAGATTCCCTCACAACATCAGAAGAGATGGACAGAATAATGTTTATTCTTAGATATGTCTGTCTTCACGTTCGCCTTACAGCCCCCATTTCCCTGCAGAAGACTGTCTGTCTCTGTGTATCTGTCTGCAGTCGATCAGACTGAACGTGTGCTCATGCTCGTGTGTCTCAGTCCGGTTAGTCATACGCATGCAGTATATTTATGCCTCATAATTCTGCGCTACCTCTTCCAGATGACTTCATGGTGTCCCAAATACTTTCTGGCAAATAATATCCGATATGTCTTGTGAAAGTTTTTTTATAAACCTCATTGGCAGAAATGTTGTGCAAATATGTTAATGCATTTTAAATAGCACAAAGACACTTCCTCAAATTTGAATTTGATGCCAACAACATGTTTGAAATAAAGTTGGGACAGGGCAACTAAAGAAATGTTGTTTAATGTCAAGAAATAAAGCTGTTGGAGCATCTTACAGCTAATTAGGTTAATAGGTCGGGTGATGACGTGTTACTACCTCTTTCATGGAAGGTGTGATTTATTTCTGCAAAGCAACGTCAAACTACTCTGTTTGAATTACAACCGCAGAGCTCGGGAGTCCACATACTTACACTTAGTCCAGGTCTTCCTCAGTTCCCAAATGGTTACTGTTGAGCCCCATGTTTGATGCGTCTGACAGAACCCGGTCTGGACCTGAACATGATTTCTAGATTTCTAAATGAAGCCGACACAAACCCTGCACCACAACCAAGTGAAACCTCTTGACCACGCACATCTAGCTAATTATCTGACGTGTAAAACCAGCTGGCTGCACCAGTGATTAAAGATGATGCATAATCATGCAAACAAATATTTGGCATTTAATCACTGTAATTAGTTTTAATTAACTGTTTGATATATGTCCCCTTCATTTAAAGCTGCTGTTGATCAGTGTCAACTTTCCCTTAAGTCTTCTTTGATTCTGTATTGAAAGAGCAGGATATGTATGAACGAACAAAGCCGAGCAATATGAAGCTTTGAATAGGCACTAGTTGTGCTAGTGAATTCAGTCCTATGAGGTTAGAGCATAGCTTGGTGTCCAGCCAAGTTATCTGCTGTAGAATTCACACCGCTCGTTCTTCATGCTATCGTGTTTCTTTCTCCCTTCAAAGAGCGCTGCTTGAAGGGCTGTTTGCTGCTCACGGCCGTACTGTGTCGGACTGTGTAGGTTTAGTTAGTGCACACATCTGTGTGTGTTGAGAAAGATTGACAATGAAAAATTTATTTTCCGGGTATAACGTAGAGTTTGCTGTTTTTGGTTTAATGCTGGTTAGTTAGTGGCCATTTTACCTATTTGATCCGAGGCAGAGGTGACTCCTCCTGGACTTTGATAAACAGCACACTCTGTTCTTTTAGAAAGCTGATAATATAATTTATTATAATACAATTATAATAAAAAGCTTAATAATAGTTTGTGGACCATAACCTTTCCACAAAACCTCAAAGACACCAACAAGAAGAAGAAACTAGTCTCTTTGCTCTTGCAATTGACCTAAGTAATCTGCTTTTTAATACTTATCCAATAAATAAAAAATGTATGTTAAATGTTGTTTTTGACCAAATTTTTTATCTAATTATTACATTTGTCCTGAGAATAAGCTAAACATGCTTAATGTTTAATCCTTTATGCATCTATGAAAACATTTTTTCATAAATCACTTCCTTCAGGTTTCAAGGATAAAAACCTATGCTATGAATCATTTGTGATAATAATTTTATATCTTGGTCACAACAAGTGATAAATCAAATGTTTCATCATTTAATTGATAAGATAATCTACAGAATAATCAAACATTGAAAAGAATGGGTTTATTAGAGCATAAAAAAGGAACATAAACTGTTGAACAATGTAAAGAAAAACAAAACCAGCCTAAACTGCAGTTTGGATGTTTTAACATTTGTGTGCTCTCCAGATTTAATAGGTCTACAGGACAAATATTAAAAAAAACTATTTTATTTTCTACAGCAAGATGTCGAGAAATTCTCAGACATTGAAAAACTCTACCTCTACCTTAAGCTGCCTTCTGGTCCCATCAGTAGCAGTGATAAAAGGTAAACACATCCTCACCTACAGGCAGCATTATTAGAAAAAGGGTGGCAAATACTTACTGACAAGTATTTAGAAAATAGAAAATAAATTAAATGGATAATCTCTCCTGCTGAAAAGTATATAAAAAAAAATGTTCATTTTTTAATATGAGCATGTCTTTTCTCAGTGATCAGAGCAGCCTGTCAGTAAGTCGTTCACAGCAGATGCATGCGTTCAGCTGGATCCGCAACCATTTGGAGGAATATCCAGAGACCTCTCTTCCCAAACAGGAAGTCTACGATGAATACAAGTATGTAGACACACTGGGGGTTTTCTGTAACGGGAATAAAAGTTTGTTTCACTGTCACAACAGGCCCATGTCCAACTGAAACTTTGTTGTTACTTGATAGGTTCTCATAAAACATTAGGCGCATGGAGGCAGAAAGATTCTGATTATTTTTGCATAAATTAACAACATGCTTGACTGTTAATTTGACTCTTTATCAGTGATGTTGTTCTTCACAGCTACTAATGTTCGAGTTTCTTTCTCCTATAAATTACTGTCGGCCAGTATAAATAGACGCTGTAGGCATGAGAATCACAGAGCAGCATGTGCTGGTAATATTAGAATGGAAAATCTGACACAGTCATTGAAATGCTCTGGCTGTGTTATGTAAGTCTCTTTTTGACTCCACTAGAACAAAAATACAGTGCCCTCCAGAAACGTTGGCGCCTTTAGGCTAGACAGGTGAAAAGGCTTGAAAGAGACAAAACTTGTTTCACTTCAAAACAAAACTTCATTGCAATATCTACTGAACTACTAGGACGACTTTTTAGACCATATACATATATGATATGATATGATATTGATACAATTATATTATATTATATTATTCACCTTGACATTATTTATCCAGTAATGTAAATAAACTCCACCTGATAAGATTCAGGTGAAAAATCTCAATCACTTCATCACAATTCACAATTTGCATTAAACAAGTCATTTTATCCACAAGCATTTCACTGCATATTGCACTGTGTATGATTGTGCACGTGACAAATAAAATCTGAATCTGAATCTGAATCTGTTCATATGATTTAGAAATGTTGTTTTAAAACTGATTTAACAACTCAGTAATTCTACAGCTGAGCAATAACAGGATAGTAATTACTGGGAAAGGAAGGAAGGAAAATATGGTTATTAAACAGAAACTATCATCAGTTACTGTAGTGTACATATTATTATCTATTATTTCATTCAGCTGTTTTTCAGCACAGTTATTACTAAGATATAAACCTCTTATAACGTTCTAATACTGTATTCACTTGTTATTACAACACCTTGTTATTACAGAGCTGACTTTTTATTCCTTATTTTGAATTTCATTGATTCTTTCTGTTTTGTGTTTCAGGATCTTTTGCGACAATCTCAATTACCACCCACTGAGCGCTGCAGACTTTGGAAAAATGATGAAAAATGTCTTTCCGAACATGAAGGCTCGTCGACTGGGCATGAGAGGAAAATCGAAATATCCTTTACTGGAACGGATTGTAACAGTCTCAACTACGTCTCTGCTCACAGACCATCTGCTGTTGCAGTTTATAGGCTCTCTAAATATAGATGTGAAATGAAATAAAGCCCCCCCTTAGCCTCTGAAGCAGAGGCATAATACAGAGACCCTCAGGGAGTCACTGTAGTCTTGACCTTTATGATTCATTCCCCATTAATTTTTTCATTTATGCTCATGACGTCAAAATGCAAAACTTTGTTTGTAGTAATGCCTTTCACTCATTCAAGTTAATGAAATTATCAGTGTGTAAGGTGAAATTGTTAATTACTCCGTTTACAGTTATGAAGAGAAAACAGGATTCATCTTAATTCACACAGTGTTTCCAGTATAATTATACTAACTTCACCTGGAACGCTCAGAATATTCATCAACATACTGTATAAAGGTTAAAACTTACTAACAGTGTAACACTTTACAATCAATGAAATTTAATACATTTACTTACTATAATTACAGGTAAATGTAAATTTGAAGTATAGAAAGAGAGGACAGTCTGCCAGAGTAGATGTATTTAACAGGGTTCACCCTCTGTCAGCACAGCCATTAACACACACGTGTTAGGTACTGTTATTCATAGATCAGTGTCAGTATATAAGTTTTACTACAAGGTTGAAATGTTTGTATTTATTTGTATGCTTATGTGCAAATATTATTGAGAAAAAACTATAAAATACATAGATCAGAGGGTGTACCTATAGCACATTCAAATTTTATACATAGACAGAAACGTAAGTACATACATTTAGTATAGTAGAACTAAGATTCAATGTGTAACAAAAAAGATTTTGCATATTTTGAGCTGAAGAAAGTTCCGAATTAAATAACTATCACACAAATTCAGTTGTTTGATGATGATGACATGACTGATAAATGAGTTTTTTCCCCAAACCATCAAGAGACAGAGTATGTCCATAAAACTGTTCAGATCTCTCAATAATCACATTAAAGGGGATAACCTGTAAGATAAGTATGGAAGTAAGACAGAAGATACAATACAACTATTTTAAAAATGTTCTCTTGTAGTTGTAGTGTAGTAGCTCTGTGAGTAGAGCTATTGTCCCCTGGGTGAGTGGTTTGATTCTCAGTTCCTTCGGGCCACATGCTGAGGTGTTCTTGGACAAGATGCAGCACTGCCACCCACGCTCGCTTTTAGACTAAACTATGTCCCCAAGGGGATCAATAAAGTATGTTATTATTATTATTATATTTTATTTTAAAACTTAAAAGTAATAAAACCCAGATCTGTTTTCTGGTTTTCTGTAAACGCTTAACAGACCTTACCTTAGATTTACTATTCTGTTACAATTCTACAGTCACGTGTTTTTTACCTTAACCCCACTTTACATATTGCTACAGTGGACTAAGGAAAAGACCCTTTGTTCACATGCCGTCGTTACCCACGCTGAATCTCTGCAAAACAGAGGATGGGGTAGGCACTTTTACGTCCTCTTTATTATTATTTTGGTCCTGTCACACTGTGTGTCATACATACAACCACATGTCTGCTGTGTGTAGCTCCAGTGTGATGTCTTCGAGTCTCAGAGCCAGCTAAGCAGCATAAAGGAGGAGCTGCGATTTGCAGCCTGTGACCTGGTGTGTGAGTGGGCCCAGAAGGTGCTGAAACGGCAGTTTGATACTGTGGAAGATTTGGCTCGCTTTCTAATCGACAGCCATTATATCAGCAACAAGTCTCTGGCGGCTCTCACCATCATGACCGGTACTGCAACAGGTAAGGCCTGCCTGACTTCTTGACCTTCTCTCTCTCTCTCTCTCTCGCTCTTCCTCCCCTCTCCTCACTCCTTAATGTAATAAAAAGAAGTAAACGGGGACATCTAGTGGAAGGTCTTTGTTACTTTACTTTACTTTGTTTGGCAGACGCTTTTCTCCAAAGCGACTCACAGGGAGCGCTGGTTGTCTGGCTCTGGGACACACCTGGTGGGGTATGGAATAAGAGTCAGACGCGACTTTTTGCATCACAGTCTGACACTTAACCCATTGATATATCAGGCCACTTGTCAGTGCTGTTTCCATCTCAACTGAGGTTTTTATTTAGTATTAAGTAGCATTTAAGTAGAGATGCTACTAGAAATATTCAAATACCAGAGTACCAA
>JAUMHF010000017.1:5444306-5457686 GCA_032359275.1 Microctenopoma steveboyesi | reverse complement strand
AACTGAGGTTTTTATTTAGTATTAAGTAGCATTTAAGTAGAGATGCTACTAGAAATATTCAAATACCAGAGTACCAAAGTGCATTTAAAGTTACTTTCCACCATTCCAAACAGATATACCATGTGAAATATTTTTTGGTTAATTCTGCACCACCCAGCTCCCCCAATGACAGTCAGTATGGCTGCTCACTGCTTCCCCCAAGGAGGGATGAGTCAAATGCAGAAGACAAATTTCGTTGTAACATGTGAAAAAAATGTTATCAATGACTAAATCTGATACTGCTTCTTCTTCTTCTTCTTCTTCTAAAATGAAATATGTCAGATAAAGGTAGATTAAATGTGACTCAGTAAAAGTGTAGCAGTAAAGTAAGAATTTGATACAAAATTAGATAAGTAGTATAATTACTGCATATATAATTCAGTAGCAGGACCAATATGTTCAGCAGTTGTAGAAATGCTAAATGTCTAAATTGTCCTGTTTTCAGAGGTGAAGACTCCCCAGATGGTGTCAGCCTTCGTCCCCACCTCTGAGGCTCACTCCTTCCAGCCACACGTCTCAAATCTGACGTCTCCGTCAGTGGATGCGAAGCAGCAGCTTCAGAGGAAGATTCAGAGGAAGCAACAACAACAGGAACAGAAACTGCACTCTCCTCCGCCGGGCGAGGGACAAACGAAGAGAGCAGAGGACAGCCCCACCTCTGCTTCCCCCCAGCCTAACGTAGGGATCATGGTTGCTGCTGTCCCAAGCCCCAACACGGTGAGAAAACTGTCTTTTGTTCAGTCTACTGATCTGAACTCATATAAGACAGGAAAAGTGACTTGATAATGAAATCCCAGTTTACAAGGGAGTTAAGTCTGCTCCCTTTTCACCTGTGTTAGTTTCATTTGTCTCGTTCCTCCTTTCGCACTTTTTAATTTTTGTCCCTACTTATTGTTCTTTTTTTTTTTTTGCTTGTGCTAACGAAATCGAATTTGGACCACATCTGCATGTAACCTTAGATTCAAGATTATAAAATACTGTATGATAATCTACAGGTGGAAACAACATGTTGCCAGAGACTGTATAGTCTGGAATTCGTTTTTTTCACTTTCTGATTTCTCTCTACAGGTACAGAGAAGCAGTCAGCCAATGTCCCCCAGTCCAGTGGGACCAGTGGAGAACAAAGTGCTGCCTGTCAACTTCCAAATGGTGACCCAGTCAGTTCACCCTGTGAAGCACAGCCCCAAAACACTGCAAAATATCATGACCAGTCCAGTAGCAGAACGCACTGCTCGGCAGCGCTATGCTCAAATCCTGCCCAAACCTTCTGCCACAACCGCAATCACATTACGCTCACCCTCCACCATGATCATTGCCAATAACCCTGTTAAGACTATGATGACCACATGTCATGTCAGCCCAGTCAGTTTGGTCACTGCGATATCGCTGGCACCCCATAGCAGTAACACTTCTACAGCCCTCACAGACACCACTCTCCGCCCAGCATCTGCAGGTATTAGCACTTCTACCGTTCCAGTAGACATCACCTCCAGTCAGAGCATGAGAAGTGCTTCTGCAGTTCCCGTTCTTTTCCCGGTGGCCAGGCCAGAGCAGGCTGCCAACGCTAGCACAATCGATGTGGAAATGGAAATTGAAACTATACATAAAAACAGCCAAATGCAAAGTCTTAGTGGGCTCATTTTGACTCGGGGAGTAAAGGTAAATGGAAATGGAATTGGAGGAGCTATGCAGAGAGCTTCAAGTGTGCCCATACCTCAGACTAAAGGTTTCCTGGGTCTGGAGGAAACATCCAATGAATGCAATGGAAAGGTCTCCTCAAGCACTAACACTGTGGCAGCAACTGAAAGCAACAATATAAGTGCTATGAACAAAAGCAATTTGCACTTAACTCACTGCACCCAGAGTAACAGCGCTGTTTCTTTATTCAACACCAGCAGAACTCTGTCATTTGGGAAAAACAGCAGCATAACAGCAGCAAAGAAAGTTTTTTTGTCAACAAAGAGCTTCAGGAAGCGCTCAGGCCTAAGCCCAGACCTCTCACCAGTGAAAAGGGTTTTTATACCCCAGCAGGCAGCAGGTGGCGCTGCTGGTCTTGGATATGGTATCACATACACAGATTGTGACATCTCTAGGCCAGGACTAGCTAGACCTGAGAGTGCACCAGCCACTAGAGAGGCGGAGATGAAAATGAACTTGTCCGCTCCCGTCCACTCCTCCTTCAGAGACAGTGACTTTTGCTTACTTCCCAAAACCCAGAGCGCAATGCAGACGGAAACTGGTTCCACTTTTATGGACTCAGTTGGTCACACGTTAATGCAGCAGCAGCCTAATATGCAAGTCATACCTAATAGTGCCGGCCTCCAAAAATATTCAGGTGTGACTGATGTTAGGAGTTCGAACTTGAGTCTGGAAGCAGCTGGACAACAGTCATACTGCACTCAATCCAACCCTGCTACTGAACCCTTAGAGTTTTTGAATCAAGCCTCAACATCCAGTCAGCTCCCCACTCACACTGATATGGACTACTTTCCATTTGATGATGATGTGACTCAGGACAGCATTGTGGAGGAGTTGGTGCAGATGGAGGAACAGATGAACCTTAACAACCTGCATAAGTTTGGGAACTATGCCTCACTGCAAGGTCAACAGGCTCTAATGGCGAACAACATAATGTCCCCCAGTCAGCCTATGACTGCTTTCTATCATTCTGCAAACAGCAGCAGCAGCAACCTGATCCAAACTCCAACCCCGACGCCCACACCCACATCCGAAATTATGGGAGGATCTCAAGGCCTCACTGGAGAGAGCCCCTGCTCTGGCATCGCGTCCACCACCCCAGTGGACAGCGCGCTGGGAAGCAGTCGTCACACTCCAATTGGTACTCCTCACTCCAACTGCAGCAGCACTGTGCCTCCCAGTCCAGTAGAGTGCAGGAACCCGTTTGCATTCACACCCATCAACTCCAGCATCACTGGCTTCCATGACAGCAGCACGGTCTCCAGCAGCCCTGTGAAGCCCATGCAGAGGCCGACAGCCACCCACCCAGACAAGACCAGGCTGGAGTGGATGAACAACAGTTATAACAGCAGCAGTGGGACATTAAACAAGTCAAACAGTGGAATGGGAATCCTCCCTTGCTATCAAGGCCTGAGAGAAGACCATTTTCAAAAACCTCATGCCTTTGCCGTCCCTCACGCACGCCACCACGACAGCAGTTTTGGTCGTTTGACTCCCATCTCACCTGTACAGCAGCAGGCAGCTAGCATGGCTAACACAAGCAAGCAACAAGGTTTTGCTGTACCTGCGCCACTGGATAATAAAACCCCTAACATGCCTACTACAAGTTTTCGTTGTCGAAGTGTAAGTCCTGCTGTGCATCAGAAGAATTTTTGTGGAAGCACAGGAAGCATTGGACTTCCCAATGTCCCTCGTTCAGTAGTGTCTCCCTTTAACTCTCCTGTGACGCCTGAGGTGCTGAACATCTTTGCAAACAGCCAGACAGATCTTGGAGTGAGCAACATGGCTCAAAGGAGCCGCTCTGTGCCCCTCAACATCATGATGCAAACTAAGGTCCTGCCTCCAACGGGACAGGAGTGCCCTAGCAAAAATATTGCTGGTGTCCTCTTGAGGAAGCTCGATGGGGACTATAATGAGACCGTGCGGGGCCTTGGCATCAATAACTTCCCCTCCAGTTACACTGCCCGAATAAACCTCAACCACATCCTTGAGTCTGACACCAAGCTTTCTTGCGCTGACAGTCACCTCAGCACCTTTGACTCTACCAACACGTGTAAGCTGCAGGGGCAAAATTACCTCACAGGAAATGCCATTAATGAACAAATGATTCTCTCGGCAGGTAGCAGCCAAATGCAGTCAGCCTCTGGAGAGCATCAGCAGGCTCATCCTATGTTATTTCCTACTTTGGATCCACTGCAGCAGCAAAACGAACTACGGCAGCATCAACGGCTGGATTTCAACAGCACTGTCAAAAGCCTCATAAGAGAAAACTGTGTAAATTCTGGCAGTCATCTCATGGAACCGGTGTCAGAGCTGACCACGTGTGGAGCAGATTTTCCTTGTGAAATCAGAATGACATCGGAGCTTTCCAGTGGCATAAATGACCTGAACGCCTTGGACACAAACCTACTGTTTGACCCTGATCAGCAGCAGGGGCAATATCAAACTGCTGGTCCAGAGGAGCTGGTGAATGATTCACTGTTTCAGCAAATTACCAGTGAGACGACACACTCTAGCGGACTTGACTGGTTAGAAAGCAAAGACCATCCAACTGTTGGGTTGATGGGTTGAGGCTAGAGCTTTTTAAAAGCATGTTGATCATGTTTATCTGGGGTGGGCGTTTGTTTTGTGTTTTTCCATGCATTTATACTTTGTAACACAACACTGGACACATTGAGGTTCGTCCGGTTTAAGTGCCAGAGCTATCTGAAATAATGCTGCAGCACTCTGATTTAAATGCTGGTCATTTCCCGTGAATCAGAGAACATCACCTCCTATTTAATCAAGTGTGTTTCCAGCAGTTAAACAAGTTTAGTGAAGATATCTAATCCTAAACCTGTCGTTATATTTGACAAGAAAATATGTGATTAAAAGTCATAACAGAGCCTAAGTGTAAAGATATGTGGTAAGCTATGAAACAAATAATAATGAAATAATATACTAACTATAGTTCATATAGTTTTCTTTACATTTAAATCTTGGCAATTGTTTGCATTATTTAACTAAAGCACGAGGTACCGAATATGTTTGCTGATCTAATAATGTGTCATAATTGAACCCTTTGTGTGAAATTAGGTTTCACTGAAAAATACAGGTTGTCTTTGTAGGATCTTTAGTCAGTCTGGTTTTGCATTTTCTTTAGCTGAAAATATATTATCAGCAAGAATTGTTTAAAAGTGTATAGACATACAGAAATATAATATAGTGACAAAACCACAGAACCAAAATAATCAATTTAACATATTGTTATGATCGTAAAGAAGCATGTAGTCACATCGGGTCGAATTAAAATAATAAATGTATTAGAACGAATTTAAAGCCAGGTCATCTTCACTTGTCCTAATCGTCAAGAGGTCTGCACATCTGATGACACTGGGTTTGCAATATAATTAAGCCCCTTAAATCACATTTTATTAAGTTTTTAAAAATATCCTGATTATAGCTCAGTAATCTATCTCTTTATTTCACATGCAAAATAAGACTTAAATTGTTTAATCCATGTAGATTAAGAAATGTGAAAATGCCAAATTTTCATTTGAATGAAAATTCTCTTGGTGAGAAACAACCGTCCTGTATGATGTCCTGAGCAAGTAGCTGTAATTCTGCCTACATACAACAGGAAAGTTGCTCAGTAAACAAGTAACCAAATGGAAAAAGGGAAATATTTAAGATTTTTTCTTAATTACTAAACTAATGTCCTTGAATGGGTAATTCATGCACTTTTAATGTATAAAATTATTATGAGTTGGTAAAAATAAAATAAAATTATTGCCATTTTCTAACAACTAACTTGCAGTATTTATTTTGTGTGCACATTACTCATCTGAGTGAAAGTTTCCCCCTGAAGATGTCTAAAAAGATGGAGTAACCATAGCACTTATAAACAAACTGTACATTTCCTAATGTTGCACTCCGTATACTGCACTGACAATCTGAAATAGTGTTTGTTTAAAACTATGCACCGCTTGGTTTGGATGAAAAAGGTATTTTTCCAATGTTTTACAATGTTTTCACACTGTGTGTGAAAGTCATGCAAACACTTTAAAAAGAAAGATTTAAAGATCCTACGTTTTTTGGTTTCTGAGCCTTTTGTCCATACCAAAGACGAACATTTAATCAAAACTGCAATAACACGCACTGACATCTTCAGTATCTCACGCTCTTACACTTTATCAAAAACCTTACTGAGTTCAGTATCTCTTTTGCATTAGAGGCCAGAGAACTAATTACAGATTTTGCTTTCCTGTGTGTTGGACACACTGAGTGTTTTTTTCACTTTACATAAAATATATGTGAAAAGTCTGTGACATTTGTAGCGCTGGAAAAGACTCATCAGGATGTTATTCTTTTTTTACTAACCCAACATGTTAATCAAAAAACACTGTAATTTATTCACAAATAGTTTGTCTGTGTTAGGTCCCTGAGTGTTCTTGGTCTCACTAACTTTATTTGTTGTCCATTTTTGCTTTAGGTGTGTGTTGTTTGTACAGAAACTATACAGTAGTATGCTTGTGTATTCACAGACTTAATTTCTTAAACTTTTTGTAGACTAAATGGGGAAATACCACGTCTCATACAGCAATGAGAACATTTGACAAAAGCCTTTAAGATTGAGATTAAAAATCTTTTAGAAATGAATTTTAGCAGAAAAGTATCCCTGAAAACATTTTGGTGTTTAAAAATGTGGAAAAAGGCAAAACGTAAATGTTTAGTGTAAAAAGAAATTGTAAATTGTAAATTGTGATTTTTTTTTTACAGTTTAAGTTTACATCTTTAAAAGAACTTCTTTGTAATATATAATCTCATTTTGGTTCTAATTTAATCTTGAGTGATCTAAACAAACTTTTCCCATTTACATAGAATTTTACATCTGTTCTCTCTGTTTTGTTGTTTAACGTGTGTCTGTGAAAACATTAGTTTTGTTAACACTGGTGTAAGACTTTACCCTTCCTCTTGTTTGTATGTGTTTCGGAGCTGTAGAACTGCCCATCACTGTAGTTATGTTGTTGTGGCCTGTGTACTGGGGACTTTTTGCATTTTAGCAGGGGAAGTGCTTGTTAATACTGGTTTTTAACATTTTTAAGACAAATAAACGTTTGTATGTACATTTGAATGCTGGGAGAAGTGTTTCTTTTATGTATGAAAGTATAAAAAATCGAAATACTCTGTATGGCCTCTTCACATCTACTATTTACAACCTCCTAAAAGGGAAACACTAGTTGAAATAACACCACAGTGGTAAATGAGGAGAACAAACACTAAACACCGTTTTGTATTTGTCCTTTTTTAGAACTAGTGGTCCTAGATGTGCTCCACTGCATTTAATTTAGGGATCTACAAAACATACTGAGAAATTTAATAGAAGATAAATTAATATTATAGTGCACTGCCCACTCAGATAAGAGTGACTTAGACAAGGCTACAGTTTCCTGATGTATAGTGTGTTCTTGTCTGATTATGCACTTCAAGCTATTTTTTTTTATTTCTAAACATTTGTTTGTATTGTAATAACCATGGACCAATCCCATGTAGCACAACATTTACAGCCTAAGATTGTTTGCAGTGCTAGAAAGGTGCATAAAATCCCAAAGAACAGAACAATAAAATGCACAAAACAGCAGAAGATGAGCAATTTACAAACAGTGAAACAATAAAATACAAGGACAAACACCAGATCCTTTGTGAGTGTTTTCGTATCGAGGGAAAAGGGTCTCTGTTGTTCACTTTGAGGCTAATTTTACTCTAGGTTCGGGGAATGGAACCAGCAACTTTGTGCTAACCGTTATGCCACTACTCCTAATTATACACTAAAGATATGTTCACATAACAGGAAAAGCCCAGCTATAATAAATAAAGGTAACATACCACTTGGGTGTTGGCAGGTTCAAAAACCTTGTGTCCTGCATGCTGGTTCTCTGTCACGGCTTACTGAAACACTCAGAAAAGTGCCATCATTAATGCTTTTAGTTGATTTTCCTCCTATGAAAAGACAAACATCTTCTGTAAAAAGGGTCTGTTCCTGGTATTGTTTCACCCAAATGTAACCTGTGTAGGAGTGCCAGAGAACACCTGTGTGCTTGTGAAAGGTTTTGAAAATTACATGGTAAAATAGGACTTTTGTTCTAACATTGACTGAGCAACAGAGAAGGATAGTGCCGATTCATGAGACACACCTAATATAGTTTTATAGTTCTGAGTTCTCATAAGGAAGTAAACTAAAGGCTTGTGTCTTCTCGCTTTGGATAAAAGCGTTTCCAGCTTCTCTGTGCAAACATAAACATTGGTTGGACCAAACAGTGGGAAAGAGCTTAATGCAGATCTGAGAAAGAGAAGAGCAGATTTACACTATTCAGCTTTGTCGCCTGGAGCCATTTCTAAACAGTTGTATAGTCCATGATCAAACAATTACATTATAGACATACAAACATCTTATTAGGGGGTGTACCCAGTTTTAAGATCCAAAGTGTCATCCACAGCTGAGAGGAAGTCCAAGAAAGAAGCCCCTGCTCCAAATGAACCGCATAGACAAAGAAGAAGCCTATGAGCGAGAGATAAGATGAAATAAGATTAAAGATTAGACGGTCATTAAACCAAATAATACACGTGCTGATATTTTTAATGAGTTCAGAAAACCCAAGATGCCTTTTTCTGTGTGCATGAGGAGCTTGTTTATAGTCCAACCACTCCTATTTCCACTAATCTTCCTATTTATAACAGTAGTCCCGTTAATTACTATAATTTGAGTCTTTAAATCTTATGTGTTATTATTATTGCTTATTTATTGATCAATATTTAACCATTGATCACCTTTTGGTTTGATTACAACACATATTCACCGTGGCTTTGTTTAAATAAGCTTATACAGTATTTATACTATTATATGTATTAATTTCTTTCCAAGCTCTGGAACCGATCTGGGATCAGAACGCTGCATTAAGTCCTATGTTTTAGGTAAAAAAAAATTTACATTTCTAGTATAATGTATCCCGCCTGAGTTATGCTGGGATTTTCCCTGTCATGAAAGAAAATATTCCATTGATGCAAAAACCTGGTCATTCAGGACATTGAACCATAGTCAGCTGACAACAGTGTGGTCCCAGTACTTTTCCAGTAATTAACTCTTATCTATGAAATCCAGGTAGTGAGTTTTATTTTATGTATTTATTTACTTTTGTTGTTTGTCCTGACACTGTCTTTTTGTATGATGTAATCCAATAGTTTAGTAATGGAAACTTAGTTTATTAGTTTGGTTCCGGCTAACAGAGCTCAAAATCAATTGATATGAGATAATTAAATAAATTATATATAAAGTAGGAGGGACAGGAGGAGGAGGAAACGGAGTAAAAGGGGGAGTAAAACAGGGAGGATGGAGGAGTGACGACGGTGTCACAGCGAGCTAGTGGGTCAGGTTCATGGTATCTACAGAGTAAACACACAGGGAATAATAGAGGCAGAGTAAAAGCAGAACACCGCAGGAGTCTATTGTCGCTCGGACCCGGGAGCTTCGGGCTGATTTCTTCTCTCCGGGCGGGAGAAGGGCGAGTAAGGATATTATGGCTTCTCCGCAGATCCGAGGACTTCAGACGGATGAGGTAAACTCACTCCCGCCGTTAATGACACCGCTCGTTAGCAGGTAGCTAGCTAACTAACTAGTTAACGCTAACTAACAGCTAACTGGCACTAACTAGCGAGCGAGTTAACCCGTTAGTGAGCGCGACAACTGAGAGTTGCGTTTTAGTTGGTTACGCATGTGTTACGCATTGATAGGGAATCGATATGATTTATCACCTGTAGCCACTTCCTCGATAATGCTAACAAACAAGCACCGCGGCTGTTTCCCAGGCAGGAAACAAACAGGCTCCGGAGCCGTGAACGCCTCTTTTCGCTATTTCCCGTGTAACACACACACACACACACACACATTAAACTGATAAACAACGTGAAATATCTCGATTAATAGTTCATAATAATATGTTTTAATAGTTCAGTTGTAGTTATCTGGTGCCGAGATACGGTGTTTAAAAGCCCATTTAGATCGTGTAGTTCCACAGTAACATTACACAAAATATCGCCGTGGTTCTGATGGGAAATGTGCACAAGTGTGTGGAGGATCTTACATCACCGCTGATTGTCCCCGGGGGGGAAGCTAAACTAAGACATTTACAGATGTCTCACTGGTCTGTGAGCATTTACAAATACAGTCAGTATAAACAGCAGCAACTGCTGAGAAGATGATCTCATTAAAAGTTTGACTGGTTTGTTTTACAAAAGTGTGAAACCCTAAATGGAGTAAGTGATCAGCTAATTGCTGCGTATCTAGGGAACACAAAGCTATATATTGCATATCTCTGCCCATGCAGTATATTACTGTGACTGTCTATAGTTATATTCTGGTCCCAGTTTTTAGTTTTAGCTTAGTTTCCAATTAGTTAGGTTATATTTGATTATTTTATTTACCTATCCTCCTATTGAGTGTCTAGTTGGGTTTGTAATTTACTGTATGTGTTCATAAAATATTTTTGTTGTTATTTCAGGATGGAAGCAGAATCCTTAAAGTAAGAGTAATTGCTGGAATTGGACTGGCCAAAAAAGATATTCTTGGAGCCAGGTAAGTTATCAGAGCAGTTGCTAGTTATTGTTCTGTCCAGTGAAACTAATAACTTAATCATCATTTCCGTTCTACTTTTATTTTTAGTTACAAAACTAATGTCACCAATTGACGTCTTCAAAATGTTTTTGTTAGCACAAAAACAAATACTCATGTTTGACAGAGGGGGAGCAGAGATCATTTACTTAGAAAAATATTGGTAATTAAAAAGGTTTGTGATGACCATGCCGAGAAACATGAGGTGTTTTTCTTCCTGTAAAGTGGAAGTAGAAGTAATCATCATTTCCTCTCAGCCTCTGTCTTCTGTATAACCCTGATTTCCATCCTGTTACTATCAAACAGAGAGACAGGAGAGTGATAATACAGTGCTTCTTTCTGAATGAATAAACAGTTTATGTTCATCCAGTTAATATCTGTCAGTGAAACATGAGATTATTCTGTGTCTGTCGTCCTGTGCAGACAGACCCAAAATAACGAGCGCGAGTTGTATTATGACTTTCCTTTACTTTATGCTAATTTTATTTTCTAGATAATTAATATATGTCATATTCTTCTATAAACTTTGAATATTTCTAAAGAAGTGTGAGTGTAGAGTTTAAAATTATAGTTTTCACAACACGCGTTTTGCTGTTAAAATAATAAAAATCCCTCAATTTTTACAAAATGTTTTTTCTCAAATGCAACTCAGAGATTTCATTTGTACTTTCTGTAGCAACAGCCTCAGTTTTGCAACAGCGACTTTTCCATTTCCATTGCATGAGTCTGTGAATCTGTTCCTAATAATAATGATAATGATACTTTATTGATCCCCTTGGGGAAATTGTTGTCATGTGCAGCATAGTGTGAACTCCAAATTTGCAAATGTTAATCTTACCTTAATGCTAATATCTTAACATCCCATTGTTGGAGTATAGTTACATTTTGTTGGTTGTTGTATGTTTTAACCAAAATCACTGTCTTAGTATCACTCTCTGTGTTATTTAATACATTACTAGTAACAAATCATTGCTCCTGGCTGGGTAATGGATAGCGCAGTGTGATTGATTGATGTGGTTTTAATGCATGTAATGGTGCCTCAAACCATTATAAAGTGACAATTACAGTCTGTTTGTGTTCAGCGCAGCGTAGCTGGAACCACTATGTTAATTTTTTTTCAGATCTGAATGCAGCACTATCTGATCAGATCATAGAATGAGGTGTTTTGCTTCTCTTATAAACAGGGAGCCGATAATAAATCCTTAAATCTTAGATGTTTCCACCATGTGTTGTTCTAAAAATGTATTTTTTCTGCAGTGATCCATATACGAGACTGTCTCTCTATGACCCCATCAATGGAGAAATCACAAGTCTTCAAACTAAAACCATAAAAAAGGTGAGTAACCAAACGTTTGCAGTCACACATCTTTATTTAAGAACTTCTTTGTCGTGATTTTAATTATTTCATGTTACATGAAGACACTGGACCCAAAATGGGATGAAGAATTCTTTTTCAAAGTAAGTGAAACTTTAATTTATAATTTTTAAATGTAAAATAATATGTATTTTTTGTACTCATAACATGCTAAAAAAAACTGTTGGCTTTGCTAACTATGACTAGTACTCTGAGTTTGGCTTCAGTGTCGATTTTATGATTCAGGTTGATCCCAGCAAGCATCGTTTGCTGTTAGAAGTCTTTGATGAGAACCGCCTGGTAAGTAATATAGTTGTATTTCACCTTTTGTGTGTATATTTGTGATTAGACTGAACGTTTTAGATTGTATGTTGTTGTTTTTTTTACTTTTTAAAAAATTGCTTTAGTTGTGTTTTTGTTTTGTGTGTTTTTTTTTTTACAAATTTGATAATTTAAAACTAAATATAATTTTTTTAAATACAAAACAGACTTTTATACAGTTAGCATACATGTCAGTTGTAATATTATATTATCAACTATATTGTGGTTAATTGACAGATCTACTGGCTTTATTTTAATAAAAATAAATAAAGCTGCAGACACATATTTAAAGATAAAAACATCATATTCTTCTGCAAAGATATGTGTCTATAGCATAAAAAAGCATGAATGCCAAACACGGAAAGTGTCATATTGGATGTTGAGGTGTATCCTCCAGTTGGTGCAAGGTTAACTTTGGTGTGTATGTCTGTGAAGGATGCAACTACCCTTATTTTGCCCTGATGTGTGATATTGTTGTAAAATCAGGATACCGTATGATTACAGAGCTATAAATATAGACGATGTCACTTAAATTGCTGTTTAGACTTTCATATGACAGTGAATGTTGAATATCGTGTTCTGTAGATGACGAATATTTTGTTTGAATGATATGCAGTTGAAAGGTTACCAGGTTATCATATGTAGTAGAAGTTTTTTAAGAACTAAGGTTTGGTTTATTGTGTGCTTAGAGACTGACACGTGAGACTGTAGTAAATATATAAATATAGATGCCAGTGTTTTATGTCTTCTTGTTTAGTTAAAGTCTGCCAGGTTGTAGTGTGATGCCAGTTGAGCTGCTGACCCAGTTTCATCCTGGTCTGATGCAGAGCAGGTTCTGGGACACCTGAGCAGCCAGACCACAGTGATGGCGCCACTGCTGTCTGTGACCTGCTGCAAAATGATCTGCGTGTATGTGTAAAATAGACGGCAACAAATAATTAGCCAATGTGAACAGCCTTGAATGTTTGACCACACCAGATACGACATGTAAATAATAAATCACACACCAAGATTAATGGACATTCAGCCACAGTGTACTAATTTGGGAGCAAAGTCAACCATTACAGTAACAGAAAAGTAACTTATGTAGTTTTCTGGTTTTGTGCACAAGTTGGTCATGAAATCTGATCTAATCTTCACCAAGTCACAAATATCAACAAACACAAGGTTTCTAAGCTGATTAAACAGTTACGATATTTCTTGTATTTGTTGAACTCACCCACTAAACATAAAGAGAGGTGTGAGCAAGTAAGTGAACCAGTTTTTAAATTACTGGTAGAACGACCTTTGGCAGCAGGATAGGATAGGATATCTTGATTTATAT
>JAUMHF010000017.1:5395120-5443682 GCA_032359275.1 Microctenopoma steveboyesi | reverse complement strand
TATATATATATGTAATTCTATATTCTTCATAAAAGCATTCAGTCACACATAAATGGCACATGCACATGCACGTCACTGATTGTCAGCATTTGGCTGAATGTTTCCAGAATGAGTCAGTGCATCACAGGTTTACAGCCACATGCCTTTCTATGCTCCAGGTAGATGCCCTGGTATTTATGTGGTTGTGTCAGCACCATGAATTGATGTTTCTGGTGCTTTGATACACAAACAAATACACAAGAAAATGCAGCAAATTGTGTATTTTTTTTTTTCTTGCAGCAGAGTTTGAGAATAAAACTGGGTCTGTTGGCTTATTTAGCAACTCGTGCTGTGTGATGGGAGTTATAGTTTGACGTTTCACCTAGTGCCATTAAGAGTTTCTTTTGATCAGTGTTGTGTTTAATGACAATTATCTGGAAAATAATGGCAGGAATCTGTGAAATGGATATTGCATAATCTCCACATGTGTTTATATATTTATTTAGAGGAACCACATGATTTCTATACATTATTTTTTATATTATCACGCTTATTATAACTACTTTTCCTGTTATGGGTTGCAGGAGTGCTGGAGCTAATCCTGGTCTCTAACCTAGCATTTCTAATGTTTGAAGTACTGTACAGCCAATGACATTGTTATTCATTGTTTTATTAACCTGTATTTATATTCCTTTTGTCCATTACGTTCTAATTATGTATCTGGGCCCTTTGTGCCACTCCTTTGCGGATGTTGGGTGTGATGCACACTTTGCTGTTTGCTACGTGCTTTCATGTTGTTTTTGCATTTCACTCTGGACAAACAGCTCCACAAAAAAAACAGTAGAAAATTCTTACAGCTCAATATAGGCATGGTCCTAGTCCTAGACAACATTTTGGAGTGTGAATGTTAAAACGTGTGAGGTGAAATATGTAAACCTAACTTCTGCTGGTTTCAGATTTGTAGGTTTGTTTAGTGAGAGTGAGGCAAACTGTTTCAGGCTACACCACCTGAGTGCCTATTATGTGGCAACAGTGTTGTTCTTTCTGCCTGTAGTTGTTTTACCACCAGCTGGGTGACAGAATCAGCCTGTCATATAAAACAATAAAACAGATACTTTCTAAGGACTCCTTTCTGATATCAAATGGTGATGTCTCAGAAGCAAGGTTTGTAAGTCAGTTGTGGAAAATTCTGTGTTTTGAAGTTTTGATTGTTACAATTCACTCTTATGACTCCATGCTGCCCAGAGCTCATGGGTATTGCAATATTCACACCTCTCTGCCATGTGAAAAACAATTTTGGCAGCCTGAATAACTCTGAGGACATCGGTAGTAAATATAGAGTGATTTCAGCCAGTTGTCGTACTAAAAACATGATATTCAACAGCAACTAACACCTGGTTACAGAATGCATGTAAATGTAGGGAAACCTATTTATTTCTTGGCACATTTACCTTCATACAGCACTGTGCTTAACATTGAGCAGATGGTTTTTTATTTGCATAGCTGTGTACTATGTCTCAAAATTTGGTTTTGATCTAATGCCAAGAAATACATGGCATATTTTCCAATATCAATAAACAAGAAGAAAATGTCATGATTTATATACTAAACATATTATTTATAGGTTGAGAATCTGTTGAATAGTGAATAAAATCCATATTTAAAAACTGAACATAAAGTAAAATAATCTTTAGCTCCACCAACCTGCAGACTTGTTTCATGTTGTCAGTCTAAATCATTGAATTAAGGCTAAACCGTCCCATGAATGTTACAGGGTAAAATGTCACATGATGGATCCATTTTGTGGTTTTAATCTCATTTACTCTAGTGGACCTTTGTGTCTGTGGTAGCGGCGGTTTAGGGATCAGTTCACCCACCTCCATTGTTTTCCTCCCTCTGTCATAAATCCCCCCATTAGGTGCATTTGACATATCCTTGTCCTTCAGTGTTTCATATTGGTGCCAACCTTGTGCCTGTAAAACGGACAGCTTTGCTTTATTATTGGCCTATTGCACCATACTGTATGACTTGTCATAACTGTGTAGTGGGTGTCACCAATCTTATCTTATAGCGCACACCGGCCATCAATTGAAGCTGCTTGTGATCACATGAGTAACAAATAGGCAGTCACGGGTTTTCCTGGCAGTTTGTCAGGTCAGTAAAAAAGACCACTGCAGCTCTGATGTGTCATATGGTGAATCATGTTTTATTCAGCCTCTTACTATTAATCATTATACTTATATGGATTCAGTTGCTGAGTGATGTCCTGAAATAGGCTGGCCTGGCTCACAATAGGCTGCCATTAATAAGTAGGACTGTCAGCAGCCAAAGAGAGGAAATCAGACCAGTTCGAACTGTTACATGCGGTGTCATGTAACAGGTGTAATGTCGCTGTCAAAGCAGTCTCAGTTCCTTCTCATTCTTATCTTGTGTTTTCTGTAGTCAGGGACATAATCTGTCAAAGATTAATTTATCTCTGCAGGGTATGCTTGGCAACGTTTATTTTCAAGAACATTTGTTAGAACATTGTTTGGCTTTAGTTGTGCTTTTCTAATCTGCAATCGGTTATTTCCTGCATATATTTGCAGTTTGCAGTGGGTTTTTTGTGTGCTAAAGGGTTTTGCAAACCAGTCCTCGATTTGATGTAAAATTATGTTGAAAGTCATTCCCTTTGATTTCCTGTAATTCAATAGCAGTGGGTAAAACTATTTGAGGGAGCACAGAGCAGCAGAAACATTAGAAGCAGAGCTGCAGCAGGAAGTGCAGTGATTGGCCTAAAGCAAATGTAACCGTTTACCAGAGCTTCAGTCTAAGATGCAACACAGAGCAGCAGTCCAAGAAGTACTGTTAACTAGTTACTGTAGTTAAAAAGTAGAGGAAACTCATCTTATCTTTTTTAAGTTTTCTCTATAGGCTTTAATTTACCTAAAGGCGGATGCCTCTGGGATTGCTCTGGTTTCAAAGGTCGTATGTTTGGTTCATGTCTCCAAACAGAACCACTGACCTCCTCTGACTAAAAGCCGGGATCAGCCTGAGAGGAATGTAGGTTGTCACTGGAGCTATTTTGGCAATGTACAGCCGCTAATGATTGTGATCGCAGAGCTTGGAGCAGTTGCTTTTCTTTTTTCCTACCAGCGGGTTTGATCATGCAGGTCTCACTGGTACAGCAGGGATTAGAGAGTTAAACGAATGGCACGTCGGCTCCGCTTGCATTTTGCGTCAAGAAGAAGCAACACGGACCCTCTGCCGGAGAGCCTCAGAAGCCATGGTGAGGAGGGCAGAGTTAGTGTGTCAACTCATAGCCCCGCTGAGAGTCTGGCTCACAGTTCTGTCCACTTGAAGGTGACTCCTCTGTCACCAGACTATGCCAATTTACAGCAGTACTCTTCAGTATTCATACCGAGGGTTAATACTGGTGGATATAATAAGAAGAGTATCCTGCACGTCTCACTACAGCCCTGCGGTAAGCCCAGTGGAGAACTGGATGGCAGTATAGAGGATGTGGACCCGGGAGGTAATGAAGGAGGAGCAGGGACTAGCTCTGAAGGAGGCTCATGCAGCAGCAGCATGGCCAGCGATGCTGGGTACTGTAGCAGCAACAGCATTTTTGAGCTAGACGCTCCAGAAAAGTACATGACCACCCAGGAGAGGAGTCGCTGCAAGTTGAAGGTCCCATTGAGACGGTGCTCCTCCTTGGTTTTGTTTCCAAAGAGTCCATGCAGCACCCCACCGGCTTCTCCAGTAAGTCCAGTGCCTCTGCCAGCTCTACCACCAGTAAGGAATTGTCATCAGTCATCTCTTCAGACACCTTCCAATGAATTCTCACATGATGATGCAGAAGTGACTTGCAAAGGGTCCACAACTGCAAGTGGCCATCGTCCCCCACAAGGAAGCTGTTCAACTGATTTCAGGGACACCAGACACATGGTGCAATTCAATATTCCTTTACAGGACGAACCAAGATGCAAAATGGAGGACAGGAGTAAAATAATGGAACTGTCATCAACTCCAGACAGATCAAATCGACACTCAAGCAGTGTGTTGCTGCACTTTGCCCATCAGAGACCAATGATGTCAGGGACAGGAGCTTCAACCACAGCTACAGTTAATGTGGAATATCCAACGCCTAACCCAGAGTATGAACATGAACCTCGCAAAAAACTGTATCGTAGTACCTCTGCTTGTTTGCTCTCCTCATCCAAACCTTCAGAAAAAAAACATTTATGTTCGTATGGAGAAGGTCAGGACAGGCTTGAGGAAAATCACTCTCACCGAGCAATACAAAGGAGCTTTTCCCTGGAGGTGCCCTACGCTAACACTGGAATTTCATGTCACGTTTCAAATTCAAAGCTTGGCAGTATTTGCTCTCCACATGTGCACATCCATTTGTCTCCTTTCTGCCAAACTAAGTTGTCAAACTCAGTTACTGATGTAAACACAAGCCAAAAAGGGAATAATACACCAAGAAGCCCAGGTCAAGACATCATGGTGAGTCCTGGGATCACTATTTTTAATTATCTGATTACACAACACACTTAATTAAGGGGCAAAAGCTTTCAGATGAGCATTTCGTTTAAGATATTAGACATACGTAGCCAGAAATGAACACAGTGTGGTTGTTGATAGTGTTATGTAATTGGTACAGGTAATTCTGTACCACTATGATTAGACTTCACAATTGACACGTTTTCATGTACAGAATAAAATAAAAGTTGGATTTTTATGAAAACCACAAAAAACAATGAATGCAGACCTTTTTCTAAAATTCTGCTCATTATAATAATAGTTTGCTGTGACAATGCTTATATTGCCATTGCCAAATCTATTTACTCAGAGTCACACATCAGGCTGACCACAAGCTAAAGCAACATCCAGTAATTGAGAAGATTGCTACAGCTAAGTTGTACAATTAACAACTCTGATGTGGACAAACATTCAGAAATATTAGGTTGCATTACAGTAAATCTATTTGAATATTATTTTCCAAGAAAAGCCTGAATTAGAAGGAAAGGTTAACAGTCCTTCATCTTGTGTCAGCCGGTGTGCTTAATTTTAGAAAACTTTTAGAAAACGTTATTTTTATTATTCCTTTTAACGCTATGAGTAATCGACTTAAGTATTTACCCAGGCTAATTTTAGTGCTGGGAAAAGCAGCACCCCTTGCTGATATAAATAAAGATCCTCTGAAAGATTCCCCCTGACTCCAGATAGTCTGGTGGTCTGTAGCACTGCTCAGTCCCCTGGATTCAAATTTAACAGCATGATACTAGAGCAGCACACAGTAATGCCAGCCATCTGTGGACATGGTGTGTGTGTGTGTGTGTGGGGGGGTGGTTGGGGTAATGTAATGTAGGCACGATGGGGGCATGAGCCTTTCCCAGTAAAGGGTGGTGTGTTCCCTTCCCTGTGGGTCCCCCTGCCAGGCAGTGTTTGTGAAGTGTCAGGTGTCAACCTCACCCCTGCATTTAGCAAGTTGTCAAGTAAGAAGGTCTTCTCCAGTAATTAGCCAATCTGTTTACTTTTTAAAGACCTAAATTTGCTTTTGGAAATCTGCATTATATTTCTATACTTATAGGGGGGTCAGTTGGCTGGGAAGGCAGCATAAGGTCTCTGCAGTGATCATTGTTGCCTCGCAGATAGGCTGTCTGTTTGTAGTCCTTCTGCAGTAAGCGTGCTCTGGTTTCTCCAAGGCCAGGTGAAGGTGACACGTGAGTGTGTGTGTGTGTTAGCTCTGTGACTGAATGCCAACCTGTGTAGGGTCTACCACTCCTCTCATCCTTTGTCAGCTGGGATTGCCCCACCCCCCTACGACCCTCTAGTGGATATGTTAATATAACTAATGGATGAATAGATACCCCTAGAGTATCACCAGTGATTAATGAAAACTAGTATCAAATATTTCCTTTAGCTTAACGTATTATTTAGTTTTTCGTTTTCGTGCCACAAATGTACTTCTCTCCTGTATCTAATACTACACAAGTTAATTAACTTTATTACCACATATAGAAGAGCAGCAATAGTGTAATTCATACTCCTAAGTATAATTTCTCCTAATCTGAAGCTGAATCAGCAAGAGGGGTTTTGTGCATGAAAAGAATTAAATTCCGGTTTCTAGTGGCTCTTGATGTACTTAGCAATTAATGAAGATGTTTACGGAGGACAAGAAAACAAAGAATTGTTATTACTTTTACATGGGGAATAAGTATATACCTAATGTAAGTTGTTCTGTGCATTGTGTACACGCTGTAAATAAAGCCTGTTTGTATTGATTTTTTCAAGTGACTGATGATATGAACATAATAGTTTAAAAACTATACATGTGTTTATTGCAGTGAATGTATCCAATATTACAGACGTGACCTGTGGTGTGTGGGAAGTAACAGCTTTTGTGCCTTGTTGTGTTGGTATACAGTTTTCTGTAGTGCTGACCAGAACAAAAAGGTTGGAACCAATTGTAAGGAGTCTGCAGTGACCTAACCTGCTTGTTTGTAGAGTGTGCAGTTACGCTAGTCCTGGCTCGTGGGTGGACTGACCCAGACAGACAAACAGACCCCGCGCCGAACAGGAACAGCAGGTTGAACTTCCTGATCTGGTGCAGGAAATGCATCCTCTGCTGGGCTTGATGATTGTTCTGATGAAGGATTCAGTTGGTGGGAGACTTTGGATCCCACTGAACTTAGGGAGTCTACAGCGTACACAGTGTAGTCATGTATGGTGATTGGGGGCAGAGATGGCATGAATTCTCCTGAAGTCACCTCCACAGTTTCAGCTCAGTGATGTTGTGACTGAACAAGAGGACCAGCAGAAAGTGCCCAGTACATCATGATTCAAATGTACACTACTTAAAAAACACATGTAAGAGTAAAACTAAGAACATACCTCAAATGATCTTTTTTAAATGGGCACTAATGGTATTGACTAAATATGGCTAAATGAGACCTGAACACACAAATTAGCTTTTTTTTTACAGCAGCAGTGGAAATGTTCACCTGCCAACAATCCTACAAAGATGAACAGATCTACTATTACAATGAAATCCTATTTTTAAACAAATTTTGTGATGTGAATAAAACTAATAACTGTCGCAAATTCACCAGGGGATGATAAAATGCTATTACAAACCCAGAAATAAGCTGATAAACTACAGCAAACGTGTCAATTATGATGTAAGCTGATTGTGGTGTTAAGAAAAAGAAAACGTCACACAATGGAAATTTTTAAAAATGTCTGGTCTGACGTTATCTGCAGTACCCTCATGACTCCATATGCCTCTTGTCACCAGTTAATGAACAACCAGATATGTCCACATTACAGGAAGGAGGAAACATAAATCAGATATTTTCCTGTTGTATATTGAAGTGTTCCAGACATTAGTGTGTGTATAGTATGTTGAATTATAGTATGTTGTTAGTTATTATTATTATTATTATTGTTATTTTTACCATATAGTAAATAAATTGTGGTTTACAATTTTAGTATATGGATTAAATCAAGATATGCAACTTTGAACTGTCTGATTTGATAATGTTATTTAGTATGTGCAGCTAATTCCCTCCATTCCTCCACCTTCTTTTCCTGACAGTTTGTCATTATCCAGTTTAAAAGTTTGAAGTCAGGGACTGTTTAATGTTGTACGTGCCTTAGGGGAAAAATCAGATCTTTGATTTGAGTAGAGGGATGACTCATTAGACTGTTATGGTGAACTTAATTTTAGTCTCTAAACTGTTTAAGTTTTGGAATGTAGCCAGCAGGCAAAAACTGACCCCCTTTTTTTCTTCTGGAGTTAAAATAAGTATGTTTTGTTTATACATTCTCCATCAGTACAACAAATACGAAAGTGCAGGGCAGGCCATTGAACTTACAGCGGTGTCTCCTGCAGCGAATGGTTCCACATACGGAAAACAACAAGCTTCCCAAACCCTTTCACAGTTTGGACTTAACAGTTTTGTGGCAGTTTGCTCAGTCACAGCTCTGACAGCATCATGAGTCAGCTTTCATTTATCCCTTGAGCATTTTTGCCAAAAACCTTAACCTGCTTCTACTTGTTTGATAGAACAATTTCTCACGTGTAAGCTCCTAATCCTCAGACACTTTGTTTGTCTGCTCCACTAACATTAGCTGCACAGACGTTTAAATTTCACATGCTGCTGCACCTGTCAGAAGCACTTTGTCATTACAAAGCTAAGATGGATATCACTGATCTTACTCCTGCTGTTTGCCACATCCTCCCACAGCGCAGCCTAAGGCTACATGCTAAAACTGGACCGTTTAGAGATGCCATGAGAACTTTTCAAAAAATATGACGTTGATCCCTAGAATATTTGTTCTTTTTGTTAAGCTCGGCCTCACGTCACCCCGCAGTCCAGGAAGCTGCCAAGGTTTCACTTGATAGTAAATTCTGTTACAGAAATAAATCGTTTTAAACCAGCAGGGACTGCCGGCAGAAAACAGATCATTTGTCCAATAAGTCTGTGAAAACCGAACACCATTTTCACGTTAAAGGCAGCACATATTGATTATTATTGATTATATATTTCTGGGAATGCCTCAGTGAGTCTGCTCATGTTCTGGGATAAGTATAAGATCAAATACAGTCAAATCTTATCTATAGAGAGAATGTCTAATCAGGCTGAATGATACAAGAAAAAGACCAGATTGCATTTGTGATGCTGTATGGGATTTTAGACGTTTTTAAAGCTCTAATAAACCAGTTAGTGTGTGCATGAGGTCATGCTATATTACTGGAACCTTCATCGGGTCATGTTGTTGAGTGGAATCATGCGTTTCTCTATGAACCTTACTACGCCCCAAGTGATTTCCTAGTTACATTTTGATTTTTGTTTATGGAGTGACATTGACTGACACTTCGACTGGTGTTATGTGGCAGCTACTACTGCTTTCGGATCTTGAAGCATTCTTAAATTCGGTTAAATTGCGATGTTGATTTGAAAATGATTGGTGGTCCAGCCCTGCTTGCAATATTTTCTCATTGTCCAAAAACACATCCACATTTTCGGAACTGGTGATTGGAGCTTGTGTCCCAGGTTACTTTACTTGGCAGACGCTTTTATCCAAGGCGACTTACAAGAAGACACCAGCAATTACCATTTGGTTCCCGTAAAACCTGAGATACTACAACAAAGAACCCTGATAAGGCTGAACTCTGTGCTTAGGAATTATTTACAGTTTAGAGGTTACAGTATCTTGAGTTGTTTACTTAATTGAGATTAGTCATGCAGACTAATGTTTTTCAAGTGGCACAAAATGCTGAGGTTTAGAAATGTCCTTCAGATTTGTGTTAAGTTTAATGTCTCAGTCAGCTGACACAAGGTATTGTAGTGCTTAATGTTCAAGAAACTCTTTGTTTTATTTTCTAACCACATGAACTTTAAGTGGGGAAACGAGAACAAGACAATGTTTAAAATTGAATCACAACAATCTTCAGTACCCTGCACGTTCAAGAGGCCAAATGGAAATATTATAAAAAAAGGATACACAAGCTAAGTGTTTTAATTCATGGGATCGGCTGCATTTCTTTGCCTTCATTTGATTTGAGTTGTCACTGTCTTTTGATGTGCAGCTCAAACGATTCATCAATTTAACAGAAAAAACAAATATGGTAAATGTAAACAAATTGACATACTGTGCATAGAGTGCTGCCACTGAGCAAAGATCCACAAAATGAAAGTAGCTACATTGGTTGTTTTTCTTTCATGATTAAAAACACATTTAACTATATCCTGTGATAACTTTTTATCGTGCAATTATTCTGTATGTAGCTAAGAGTGTGGTGTCGTTGTTCCGTCGTTGTTCTGACCTGGATTCCAGTGCTTTCTTTGCTTTTGCTGTTGGAAGTCCAAATGCAGTTTGAAGTAGGTTTCTATATTTATTGACATAAACATCCACAGTTTGACCTGCCCCGGGTGTTAATATGGTCACAAAGCTGACTCCCACTGTGGAGTGTGTTTGCCTTGTGAGACTGTTAATGGTTGTGATAAAAGCGTACAGTGAATGTGTGAAGTGTTCAGTGCAAAGACAAATGGTGCATTATTTTAGTCACAGTCTCTCAAGCAGTAAGAAAGTGCAGCCATTTATTGTGCTGATAAACACGTTCCTATCTAGACAACGTGTAGAAATATATACAGAAATAATTCAAGTCAAAGGAGTTTGAAAAAGGAAAACAGAGCAGTGTTGGTGCTGAGGAAGTATTTTTCTCCATGCTCTAAATACAGTTCCAGGACATGTCCAGGCCGATTCTCCCTAAGTGTGAGCATGAGGAGATAATACTGTTATGATCCTGACATCTGTCTCTCTCCCTGTCAGACACGTGATGACTTTCTGGGACAGGTGGACGTCCCCTTGAATCAGATACCGGTGAGTCTTTGGTTTGTGTGTTGAGGCATGTAACTTCATTAAGTTTAATGTATTCTGTTTTTTCTGGAGCTTTTACTGTACCAGCTCTCGACCTCGGTCTCACTCGTGTCAGCATGTATATAAATATAAACATGCATGCCCTTATTGTAGTGTTTGTTTCTCATTGCTGTCTGTAGTTTTGTAAACACAGTCTGTCACAGTTATGGTCTGTCTCTGCTTTTGCTTTATTATAAATAACCTCACAAACGAGTCCTCATGGTACACTGACTCCATTGTTTCATGCGATGGTATTTTTAAATGTGCTGCAAAATCATATAGTGTGTACTAGATGTATTCATGCAGCAGCAAAAGTATTTGAAGTGTAAAAGATGTTTATTTTATTGTTTTGATTTTTCTCAGACAGAAAATCCTAATAGAGAAAGGCCTTATACCTTCAAGGATTTTCTGCTTCATCCCCGAAGGTTGGCGTGATTTCATAATTATTTAATCTTTTGCCGTTTTCTGTTTAGCCTCTATTTTTTTTTTTTTTTCATTTTTACTTGTTTACTTCACAGTTTGTACATTTTACACATTGATGGCCACATTTCTTGAATGTCTTGGTTGCTTAAAATAATGTTCATCATGCAGCCACAAGTCCAGAGTTAAAGGTCATCTGCGTCTCAAAATGACCTATCTGCCGAAAAACTCAGGTTCAGAGGAGGAAAGAGCAGATCCTACTGAAGACTTGGATGTAAGTTTAGCTAAAACTTGTTCAGAAACCAGATATTTGTGCTCTGTGGTCTTCATAAATATCTCCTCTAACATTTTACAGCATCAAACAAAAGTGTTAAGATATTATAGTTCCCATGCACTCTTTATGAGCCCAGAAGCCTTCTACTAGCTAAAAATAAACGTTTGTTATTCTTTTGCGTGTACCTAAAATGAGATTGAAGTCGAGCATAACTTTAAACAAAGGTAACCTGCAAAGAAATGTAGTGTTTTCCTTTTGTTTTGTTTTGTTTTTCTCTATACAGTCAGTTAAACAAGGTAGAAATCACTGACACTAACTGAACATCAGCTTTGTCACTTGTTTAACTATAGACAAAAGGTCATAGCACTAATATGACATCCTTCAGAGCACATACTGTCTCCAAAGGGTTCCATGGGTTTATTTGTTTTTCCACATATGGAAAATATGCTAATGATTTTCACAAACTTATTTTTAGCCAACTCTGAGCTCTAGTCCTTTAAACAGCAGACATTACAGTATTGTCTCCTTTTCAAACTTTTTTTCTCCACACTGTACAGCCTGGTTGGGAGTTTCTGGAGGTACAGAACTTGCCAGGTCGAAGGCAGAGCCAGCAGCTCCCTCCTCTGCCCGGTGGCTGGGAGGAGCGGCAGGACAACTTGGGAAGAATCTACTATGTCAATCATGAGTGCAGAACCACACAGTGGCAACGACCCACAGTGCAGTAAGACTGTTCCCATCTCCGCAGAAAGCTTCAGTGACTGTTTATGTGCACCAACTCTGATGGTGTGTGTGTGTCTCACCTAAACAGGGACAGTGCTTTGGAGATGCAAAGAAGACAGAACAATAATACAGAGGTGGAGCAGGCGTTTATTGCACGCAGACAGATCTCAGACCCTGAAGAAAACACAACACGAGAGTCTCCTGAGGTCATTTTAACTTGTAACTTATTTGCATGATTGACTTGTCCTGTATTAACATGCTCTATTCAGATCAACGTGCTATGAGTTAGCTATTTCCAAGAGGAGAGAAAAATATTTAAATAGATGTATTTTCCTTTGTGTACGTTGCAGCAGCATAATTCTGACTTCCTCTGAGGAAGTAGGTTTATTATTCTCCTTGTAAGTTGCTTTGAATAAAGACTGACGTTCCTTCTCTCCTATCTTCTAGAGCTGGGAAATCATCACAGAAGACGAGTCCACCTTGTACAATAACCAGCACGCGTCGTCGCCTGAGGAGTTTGCCTCACTCAGCAACCAGCTGAGGAATACTTCAGTTTCAGGGGCCAGAGCTGGCGAGCGCCGCACCTCCCAGACGGTGAGTCTTTTTTCTTTGCAGGACAGAGTTCTGGTTGTCAAATGTCAGAAATAGTGAGATTAATATGAATCATGACATTTTATGGTGAGAGGAAGAGCAGTGGAAAGTATAAACAGCCCAGAAATCATTGTTATCTCCTAATTCCTTCCCCTCTGCTGCAGGATCATGCTAGTAATTCAGCCCATTCCAGTCGCAGAGGAAGTGCCCAGACTTCAACTGGAGAGGAACATCCTGCTAATCCTGTGGTGAGTAAATTTAACTTTCTTTGTCTTAGTAAACCCATTTTTTACATCAGAATGTTTCTGGGAGCAGTGTCAGCGTTTTAGATTCACATATATGCTTTTCAATCATCACAGTTTCTGTCACTTCCTGAGGAGAAGTAGTTAAAAATTAGAGAAAGATTTTTTGTATATTGTGTAACATCATGAGCTTGAGGTTTTCAGTATCTATTTTTATGTCAATAGCTCCTTCCAACCACAGTTGGACTGCCTCCAGGCTGGGAGGAGAAGTGTGACAGTAAAGGAAGACGCTACTTTGTCAACCACTACACCCGAACCACTTCATGGACACGACCCCTCGTTCAGGTGAACAGTTGGTCAACACTGGCCATATTTACCATAATTGTTCCAGTTTGAACTGTACTCCTTTGTGAGTTTTCTACTTATTGATCTAAAACATTGCTGTGTTGCATTTGTTTTCCATTAATAGAAAACATCAGAGGCACCGGTAGCAGCACAGTTTGGGGAAGGTTCATCCCAAACCCCCGCACCACCCCAACCAACGGTGCCCTCTCCGCAGGAGACTCCGCAGCACACCTCAAGCACCGAGGCCACGGGTGAACTTAGCTTCTTGCCGACTGGTTGGGAGGTCCGCAGTGCTCCCAATGGAAGACCCTTTTTCATTGACCACAACACAAAGACGACTACCTGGGTGAGAAAGCAGCAGACAGAAGGATTTGGAGTGTAAATGAATGTCCAGTGGTTGGTTAATGCAGTTCCTTCTATGGACACTAGAGGCTTCAGGAGAGTCAATATACACTCTTTAAATACTTTAATAACGCTACAGAAAAGGATGTCAGTGGCTGCATTAATGTTCTCTAATGTGTCATGATGGCAACTTAAATAAATATGTGAAAAGTAGGCATTTCCCATTTGACTAAAACACCTGTTTGTTTTCCTATGAGCAGGAAGATCCCAGGCTGAAGATTCCTGTGCATGTAAGGAGGAGGGCCTCACTTGATCCTTCTGATCTTGGCACTTTGCCAGTAAGTCTATCAGTTACAGTAAATTAATATCAAATCCATTTCAAGCTTTAGATCAGACACCATACGTTGTGTCTGTTGTAATATATAATTACATCGCTCACTGCTTGGTTATTGGGTTTGTTTTATTTGTTCCTAGGTTGGTTGGGAAGAGAGGGTCCACAGTGATGGGAGGATATTCTACATAGATCACAGTGCGTATGACATATAATACAAAAACACATCCTAATGTAAGTGATAATTACTGCGTTTACTTATTACTGTTAGTGACCTCTGGTTTATTTCATTTCACAGACACCAGGACCACACAATGGGAAGATCCCAGATTACAGAACTCGGCTATTACTGGACCAGTAAGTAGATTATTTTCAGTGTCATGATTTTAACCTGCAATGAAAACAGTACGTGTCTCCTGCAGTATTGATTTTTCTGGCCACTGTTTGTCAGTAAAAATTGTAAATTGTTTATTTTAGGCTGTGCCTTATTCCAGAGATTACAAACAGAAGTATGACTACTTCCGGAAGAAGCTGAAGAAAGCAGTGAGTGTCTTTAAAAGAAAAAATAATATAAAATATAATAAAATATTGTTTACAAAACTATTTACAATATTTTCTAAAACTATCCTTTAACAAGTCAGGTGCTAATATCAGTTCCTCAGTCCCACCTTCTAATATGAAGATGATTATAAGCTTCGTTCCTAATAAGTGCCAAACCTTTGTATGTAGGCTGACGCCCCAAACCGCTTTGAGATGAAGCTGAGGCGAAATGCTGTGCTGGAGGATTCATACAGACGCATCATCTCAGTTAAGAGACCAGAACTGTTGAAGGCACGACTTTGGGTGGAGTTCGAAGGAGAAAAAGGACTGGACTATGGTGGGGTGGCCAGGGAGTGGTTCTTCCTCATGTCAAAGGAGATGTTTAACCCGTACTATGGACTGTTTGAGTATTCTGCCACGTGAGTCTCTGTTTTATTTGTGTTACTGTTTTTTAGTAATAGGGTATTAAAGAGATATATTTTTTATAAAAGAGGTCTGTGTTATTTACAGTTTGATGTGATTTCTTTATCTTCAGGGACAACTACACACTGCAGATTAACCCCAACTCAAGTTTATGTAATGATGATGACCTGTCCTACTTCAAGTTCATTGGCCGTGTGGCAGGAATGGCTGTGTATCATGGGAAACTGCTCGATGGTGAGTACCTCTGAAAAGGTTTTTTATAGACCTGAACCAAACCAAATAAACCAAAAGAATTTTCTAGATCTTGACATGTTTGTGTTTTTTTGTTTAAGCCTTCTTCATTCGGCCTTTCTACAAGATGATGCTGCAGAAACCAATCATTCTCCAGGACATGGAGTCTGTTGTGAGTATTACTTTCACTTTCTAAAATGAAATAGAAACTAAAGTCTGTGCTTTGTTAATTTGCATGAACTTTATTTATCTGATGAACGTACTAAGAAAAGACTATATACAACTTTATTGTATATTGTAAATATAAGTAAAAGTTGAGTTTGAGGCCTTCAACATGTTTTTTATAAGTGTATACATATTTGTTTTTGTTGTATTTTAGAAACTAATTTTCTGGACTCCCCCTCACACCTTGAATCTGAATCTTCAATTTACAGATGTTCTGGAGATTTTTATTCTGTTATTTTTTTCTGAAAATTCTTTTCAGGACAGTGAATATTTTAACTCCCTTATGTGGATTGTGCAGAACGACCCCACAGACTTGGACTTGAGGTTCACCATTGACGAAGAGCTGTTTGGACAGGTTTGCTCAGCAACTAGTCAACATCTGTCTTAAAGGTTTTGTATTTGTCATAAACAGTTTTCTCTGTGTCATTTCCTTTTCTTCCTGTTCAGACCCACCAGCACGAACTGAAGCCAGGAGGTGCAGAGATTGTCGTCACTAATGAAAACAAGAATGAATACATCCAGTAAGCAGCAAAGCTCCTGTCTTTGAAAGAAACTAAACTTTTCAATAGATTCATGATATGATGCTAATTCGCTGCTTGGTGTTGTGCCAGTCTGGTGATACAGTGGAGATTTGTGAACAGGATACAGAAGCAGACGACAGCATTTAAAGAGGTAATCTTTATTTCAAATATACACGGGTCTCAATAACCTCACAAAATGAATAAACATATGTTTTGTTTCTACACATTTGTGTCGCAGGGATTCTTTGAGTTGATCCCTCAAGATCTGATTATGATCTTTGATGAGAATGAACTTGAGGTGAGTTTCAGGTTAAGCTGATGTGCTGAAACATGAGAATAATTTTACTAGTCATTAATAATCCCACTACCCCCCTTCTTTGCTCCACAGTTGCTCATGTGTGGCCTCGGAGATGTGGATGTGAACGACTGGAAGATGAACACAAAGTACAAGAACGGTTACTCCTCCAACCACGTAGTCATCCAGTGGTTTTGGAAGGTGAGATAACTTTCCATGCCTGGAGCCAATAAACTGCAACTGTGGCCAGAGTGTTGTATTAGCAATGTATCTGTACGTTTTTGTGTGTCATTATAGACGGTGCTCCTGATGGATGCAGAAAAGCGGATCCGTCTTTTACAGTTTGTGACGGGAACATCCAGAGTCCCGATGAATGGCTTTGGTGAACTCTATGGTTAGATAACCTCATACATTTTTATTCCTACCCACTAACTTTGTTTTAAAAGGTTATTTCTGACTTAATCTAAATTATCCTCTCTTCTATCCCCTTGTTATTAATAATTGTATTTATCTTCAAGGTTGTGTTTTGTGTATTTTTAACTGTCTTTACCTCCATGTTTACTGTGCATCATATCTTCATCCTGCGGTTGTCGTCACCAGTTAAAATCATGTTGTGTTTGATTTTATTTTACAGGTTCTAATGGACCACAGCTGTTCACGATTGAGCAGTGGGGAACACGTGATAAACTCCCTCGAGCCCACACATGGTGAGCCCTGTGATTTTTACTTTTCCCTTGTATATACGTAGCACAGTCATGTCTGCCTGTGTACTATAACATCTTGTGAAATGTTGTAAAGTCCTCTAGTGGCAGAAAATAGTCATAGCTCCCACTCTGCAGCCTCAGTGACACATCTCAGTCTTTCTCTCCAATGATTATTTTTATGGCTCTGTTTAGATGTGATTTCAACTTTTATTGTTTCCTTCTCTTCAGCTTCAACCGGCTGGATCTCCCTCCCTATGAGTCTTTTGAGGAGCTGAGGGAGAAACTGCACATAGCCATTGAGAATGCACAAGGCTTTGACGGGGTGGATTAATGTGGGTGGAGTAGAAGAGCTGAAGTGACATTTACTGTCATCGGAGTCAAACCAAGCAGCATGATGTACATTTCGGGTCTTAACCTGCCAGCTTTGTGACAAATGATGAACAGCTACACAACCCTGATTTGGGTTCCCTATTGGGGCATACATGGAGAACGGACATTCAATCTGGAGTGATGGAGGTATTTGATCACTCCACATGTTCTAATGTTTACAAATCAGGAATTCATATGTCATTCTTTATTTTAAGTCACTTTTATTTGCTCTGCTAAAATGCTTAGTTTTTAAAGAACATGATTCTGTGAAATGGCTATATTATAAATTAATGTGAATGTAAAACTAAATGTAACAAAAACATCCAGCTTAAAATAACAGTAACAGAGTTTAACTTCGGCTGAGTTGCCTCTGAAATACTAGCGAAACACTACGACTTCACCAGGCACTTTGAGGGTAGTTGTGTTGCTCCTCGTGGAAAATCTTTAAACTTTGAAGACATGACTGCCCTTTAATAGTGTCAAGTTGTCAAGCTGTAGCGAGGTAACTCAGTAAAAGTTATTATGAAGATAGTGTTCGTGGTGTTGAATGAATGAAAAACATGGACGTGACCCACAACCCATGTCTCCTGTTCAGCAGTGGTGGAATGTAATGTTTACTTATGTAGTGTACTTAACTATGGTCATTTCCTCTACTGCATTATGACATATTTTCATATTGTAGTACATGAAGAGTTCAGAAAATCTGATGCTTTGTTTTAAGTAAAACAACAGCGAATACAAGTAAAAATGTAATTGCATAAATTTATATATAATTGCCAAATATTTAATGATTACTGAAGAAAATTTTCATTTAAAATGCATAACTATTTTTACAACCCAAACAACAACAAAAATAATCAGCAAATTAAAATTATATTAGGACTAAATAGGACTTTTATAGGAGTAATGGAGTATCTGAAGCTAAGGGACATGAAGATTGTCAGCAACAGTTGTCATTATTATTATTATTAGTACCACATATTTTATTAGATTTTAAGGTAAACAGACTTCAGTAGGACTTTATTACACATGTAAAGTCTGTGAGAGTCCATAAAGGGCATCTAATTAATTAGACAAGTACTTAAAAACATTATATCAGAGAAGAGTATGAGGAAAATTTCCAGATATGGGACCTATAAAATAAAGTGTTACCGATATCTGCTTTTAAACCTTTGAGTCAGGCTTGTCCTTCTAAGTAATCAGATAATTTCTCTTATTTCTGCCTGATTAGAAACTTTTGGAGCATTCTCGTGTATTGTAATTCTATAACTATGCTATGCAGAGATTGGTAGATTTAAGCAGAGCACAGCAAAGCAGGTAGAGAGCGGTCTGGGCGAGGCAGAGTGGATGATCGGTCTCAGGTCTTGTGCTAGTGTTAGCTTAAGTTCTACCTTTACTGAAAGGCTCTGAATACTTCCGCCACCACTCCTGTTCAGTGTTATTCAGCTACAAGGAATTAGTCCAGAATCCTTTTAAACATGACATTGATTCAACTGGAAGAAATGTCATCCAGAAGTTGAGGAAGGCAACAACAAGTTTATTCCAGATGTACTTTAAAGTTTTAAACTTAGTGTATCAATCTTGTATCAGTTAATGATTGTATTGATAGTATATACCAACCAGGACCAGTAAAATACTATTATTAGTTGGTTTGTATCTGTGTAGTTCACAGATCCAAGTGACCACCTGCAGTGTTAGACTGTGCTAAAATACTATGCAGAATTGTACAAATTAACATCAAATTGTTGAATGTGACTTAGTTTTTGAATTTCTCAGATATAACTTTGTTTGTACATAAAGATATAACAATGCCTTTTAAAAATGATGAAGCTCACAAATGTCAAAAATGAGTTATTGGTGCACCACTACAGTATATTATACACCCTCTTTGTTTCTCTCTATGATCAGTAGCTTCATGTACCAAACTTCAACACTGTTTAAATGACTTGTAATGCTACTCCTCTTCTGAGTGGTAGCTTACAGAGATCTTATCAGACAAACCAACCTTCTAGTTTCTACACAGTATATTTAATGTTTTGTTGTCAATGAACGTTATCATTTAGTTTTCTTCTACTCATCATGGGTGTGCAAGTGCTCTATTTTTAAGAGTACAACGTTTAAAAAGAAATTGTTGTCAAAATGTGTACAGATTGTTTTCATTTGTAATAACTTTATAAGAAAAACTGTACTGCAATAGTTTTAACCTTTTCTGAATGATAAAACATGTGTTTACACTATCTGGCATGTTTACAGGCTGTGGAAAAGAAAGATATCGTCGTCTGGTTTTTGTCTCTGACTGCACAGTTTTATACTTACTCTTTTATAAAGTGAAGCACTTTGTTTAATATTGATGAGTCTTACTTCTGAACTGTCTGAATCTTGTCACCTGCTTAAATTGATCTTTAAAAACATGATCCTATGCTTCAAGTGCACGTGTTTAAATGTTTACATGTGAACTTTGCAGAAAATGAGCACATTCTCTTCTTTCTCTTATATTTAAAAATAAATACAGAGGCCTTCATTTGTAATAGACTGTAGAATTTGATTGTGTTTAATGTTTTATTCTCTAAATGTATGTCTTTTGTAGTCTACTGAAGTATAATGAACAACACTTCATGTCTGACATATCGAATTTTATTATTATGGAGTTTATTTCCAACACCTGTAAGTGCTTTACAACAACATACATGCAAAATATATACAACAGTATATATACATGGGTAAAATAAACTGTTAACTCTCAATTCAGTGACTTATAGACCACTAAATTGAATATAAATATATTTGAAAAATAAAAAATATAAAAAACACTAACCAATGTCTACATGTCTAATTCTTACTTTCAGTTTTTTCTAAGGTTTTGATTAATACATTTTGACGAATACTTTTTTTTTAAATTAATAAACACTTTGTAGCTACATAGAAATAAGTGTTATAAACTGTTAATTTGCTTGTACAGTGTAAAGTAAATGCTGAAAGGGTAAGATTTGTGTAGTTTTTTTAAAGGGACATTTGTCTTATAAATATTGTGTATGTGCATGATCAAGTAGGTGTTTGTAGTACTGAATTGTTCCACCTGAGGGAGATAAAACACACAGTCCTTCCTAAAAATCAACACTAATTTTGAACTTTCAGTACATCTGAGGCAAAAAATCTTTTTGGAAGAAAATATTATCTTTAATAATAAATGTAAATCTTTAAATTTGACTTTTTTGTGTGTCCAACTATTTAATGTTGGTCTTTTCTGGGTTTTACTGTGGATTTTATTCACTGCAGCTTAATCTCAAGCAAATTTAGCTGTAGTCAAAATGTAGTCTGTGATTTTGTATGTGCAGTGTGGAGAACTCATTCATATGTCCCGTTGGTTGTTAGCATTCAGCGTGTGGAGAGGACTCTCTGAGGTTTTGTAATCTGAACAGCCACAGTTCTAATTTCTGCATGTTGTAGAACTAAAACCCCCTCCCCTACGTAGAGGTCACTCACAATTCAGACCTGCCTTTTGGACACCTCTGGGGTCATTGGGGATGGGCATGTGTGGTAGCATTAACACACAGCCCTCAGTCAATGGCAGCAGGTCTTGGGAAAGCTGGCTCCCCTCTACCCACACCCTGCATTCAAACCCAGATAATAACTTAACTGCATTGATCTGTTCTCAGAGCTTGACCCGAGCTCACATGCAGGCTGACCATCACTCCACCCACCAACTGTGATTTTATTGGCAGGGGCAGAATCTGAAAACTTGATTAATGAAACATCCTGTGGAGAGGCCAGGCCCTCACTTTCTAACATTATATAGGAGAGGAGGCTAAACTGAGACTGTGGTGAATAATTACATTATGTAATACAGTACAACCACTTTAAATGGAAACATTACAAGTAAATGGGTTATACATCTATGAGAGATTATTGTGGCAGAAGGGGCTATTTTAACAAAATGTGTTAATATCTCCCTGGTCATATTATTCTTAAATGTCTATAACCTCTAATGTTATCATTCTTGCAATGTAGATCTATAACAACGTATAGATAACATATAGTTATTCTGTCCATCCTGGAAAAGTGATTCCTGCTCTTTTGTTTTGCCTGGCATTTCTTTCACTTCTTTCCCATTAAATGTTTTTAAAGGGGAACAAGGACAGAGGATGCTGTGTTTATACATTGTGATTTGTGATACTACTATCCCAATTATTTTTTAGTATTAACATTTCAGTAGCTACATTCTGTTAAGACTTTTGTCTAGTTTATACTTTACTGAAGACTTTACTGAAAGGCACTGTTTTCCTGGGACTGAATCAGCACTTTGTGTTTTCTTCTGGTTGACTGGACATCACAGTTGGGTTGCAGTCCTGCTACTGAATAAAGGTTCACAGAGGGAGGAGGGATGAGGACCGTGAGAGGAACAGAGTTTGATCTCTCTCCACAATGAGTGGTACATTGGATCAATATCGACATTGACACAGCAGCTGTCCTGCTCCTATCAATGCTTCCTTGTAATTGCCAGAAGGCCCAGTTGTAAAGGACAAGCTCATTTCCATTAACAGTGTTTTCAATCAGTTTCTCTCATCTGCCATGGTTCAGAAACAGCTATGACAGATACGGACACTAGGTAAAAGGTAAAACCATTCAGGTTTACCCACAGTGAAGCTGCCAAAAGTGGGTAAGAGGGGAATGGGGTACAATGAAAACACGAGGCCGGGGGGTGTTATCGGCAGGCAAAAAAGGTAAGGTCCAAAAGTGGGCAGAAAAAACAGGAAACAGAACTGAACATCAGCATGTTGTTTTGCTGTTTGGGGGAAAATTCAAGATTCGACAGAGATTCCTCTGTCCATCCAGGACACTGTGTAGGCTGTGGGAGAGATTGTCCGGGATGGAGAGGACTTTGGACGATATCCTCCTCTCAGCTACAATGTGTAGAAGTTGCAGTTCCAAACCAAGAACCTAACCAGCCCTCCTGAGTGCTGTGTCCTGTCTGTTAGTGCCTGCTACCTTCAAGCTGCTGCTGCCCCAGCAAAACACAGCAAAGAAAAGGACACTGAGCCTCCTCAGAAAATACAGTCGACTCTTGGCCTTTGGAAGACTCACTAAACGTGGACTGGGAGAGGAGCTTTGCATGTTACACCTGCAAAAGGACTGGAAGGATGCGTTCAGGGAAGGTTGACTGCAGATTTCCAACTTCCTGTTCCACTTGGATTTTAGTCCAGGCATGGAAACTGGACAAGGAGCAGCTTCCAAATAAGAGCTTTAGTAGTTTAGCAGGCCTAATGGGAGACCTTTTGTTGAGACTAGACTGGACAGGCAGCAATAAGCTTCCAGAAATCAATCCCCACATTGAGGGATCAGGCAAAGGGTACATACTCCATGATGCTATGCCAGGTGTGAGGAGTCGATATAAACTTGGATAAACAGGTGATTAGGGGGGCAGTTGCTATAAGCAGGATAATAAGCATAAGACTCCGGGTGACAGCTGCCAAAGTCCCTCTGGTTCTCCAGGGAAATGTGGGGTTTGTACCTGGGAGGAGGTGGCATTTAGCCTGGCAATAGGAGATGCAAAAGAAGGACCACTGGTAGAATAAAGCCCATCTGGCCTAACATCAGATTGGTGCTTGATGCAGATGCACTTCATGTTTTTTTCGCTTAGTCTAGACTACAAGCAAGTGCTCAGCCCACACCAATGTTTCTACTCCTGGATTGTGGTTCTTTTTTCTGTAGAGATGTGCGAACTCCCCCCTGTTAAACTCCCTAGAGCCACGGACTGAAGTTAACTAGAGGCCCAATTACTAATTTTTCCTGGGATTTTCAACCTCCTTTCACAGATTTTAATTTTGTTGTTGTCTTGTCTGTCTCTTCCATAAATGGGGTTTGTATGAAAATGTACATGGTGAATATTACAAAGTAAGTGTGTGTTTCTGCATGTGTCAACGCTGATTCCACCTAAAGTTATGATCGCAATAATGTATTAAAAACCTATATTTTACCAACTTAATAGGGGTTAGTTGTGTATACATGGTAAATGTGGCCATGGACACAGACACAGCTTTAAAGTCGATATATACTTCACTGTATTTGAAACTGTACTTATGAGCTTGATTTACTTGTTACTTCTGATCTATACCTGGATATACAGGTATTTTTAGTTCACTACAGTAAACTCAATATTGTTTGACCACTTACCCTAAACATGTCTGGGTAATATTATAAGAAAACACTCCCATTGCTACGTGGATGACACCCAGACAAAAAATGGTGTATTACCACAGCTCCAGACATTACAAGAATACAGCAACACAGTACCATAGCATAAAAAATATTTAATGGGCATTAACCACTGTGAAAATTTGGAAACAATGAAATCCTTACCATTAAAACCATTCGTGGGGTGTGTGCGACTTTCTCTGAGAGCAGAGTTGAGCTGTCCTCTGCCTGTGACTTGCAGCTAGGTGGCGTTGGACTAAAAGCTTCATTTTGTCCCGGAGATGTGATTTATTGACTATGTCCATCCCAGAGGAGGGAAACTATTCTCCAGCAGCTCCTAGCACCGGTCCTGGTCTTCAGTAGCGGCGCAGTTCATGTGGAGGAACAACTATGACAGAGTACCTAGCATGCACGGACAATTAAAGTAAATGGCGCCCGTCCAAAGGAAATTATATCAGCGTTTGCTGTTGTCTGTCGTTTTAATTCCACTATCGGGTAAGTTAAAGTTTGTACTTTGTAAGGGAGTAGAAACACTTACTCACTGTCGTGTAGCCGTACATCAGTCCCTGACTTGTGACTGACTGTGGGGCTTTAACCGGAGCTGACCAACGTTACCAACGTTTAAATTAACACGCAAGGTTAGCCACCAGTAAAGCTTCAGCAGACGAATAAACCACAATGTTTATTATTCAGATTAAGCTCAGTTGATGTTAAGAATTTCTATTTCTGTCCGGTTTAAGCTAATTAAACTTTTAAATGTAACCGTTGGTAACCGTTGGAGTTTAGAGTGACACCAATGAAAATGAAAACTACAATAAATCCTCCTCCTCGAAGGTATAGTGTTAGGTTTTGGTTTGAGAGGTGTGTGTTGATTCACCCGTATGATTATTTATCACGTGTAGTTTGTGCTGGCTGTTACAATGACGTGTGTCATTGTACTATTATTTCCATCTAATTTCTATTATATAGATTATTAATGAGGCTAAGATATAGAACCACCTCTCGGTAAAATGCGGCACAGTTCCGTAGAAGCATAAACTGAAAACACCTTCACACACTTCAGTCAGCAGCTCTCAGAAAACAATTTGAACAAAACCACACAGTACTACTTTAATGATAGTAGGACTTAGATTGCATTTAAATTTACATTTAATTTAATATGTATGAGGCAGGCTAGATGTGAAGAAACATAAGCTTGGAATAGATATGGAAAATATAGCTAAATATATAAAATAATAGTAAATATATGTTAAGTCAAAGGTCACATTATTGCTATCTAATGTTCATGCTGAGCATTTACTAATAGGTGTCTGTGTAAACTAAAGTGACTAATAGGATCAGCAGTTTTGCCTTCAGATGGTAACTTCATGAGGCATAACTAATTGGATTATTTGATGCAGAAAGGGTTCACAAAGCTACAACCTGATTGTCATAAAGAACAGTAGACATCCTCCGGACATGTCCTGAGAAATCTCACCTGAATGAGATTATGAATGACCTGAATGAGATCTTAATCTGTGTCACACACTCTGTCACATCTGTAAACACAAGTAACCAACACGCAGATATTGAGGATGTTGAGCCACGTCCTCCAATAAGTGAAACATCAAGCCTCTAACCTGACTTGTGCATAAATACTTTTGACTCTTGTACTGTTGGCAGTACTTTACATTCTGTAATTCCACTATTTCTCATGTACATTTTGACTCTCCTTCTGTCTTTCTGCAGGCGTTTTGTGCTTTAGTGAGTTATTTTTTATCAAGGAGCCCCATGATGTCACTGTCATGAGGAAGGAAGCTGTTATTTTGGACTGTCAGGCGCGTGGAGAGGCACCCATTGATGTCAGATGGCTGAGGAATGGAGTAAAAGTGGTGGCGAATGAACGGGTGTACCTGCTCGCCAATGGCTCCCTTTATATTTCAGAGGTGGAGAGCAGAAGAGGAGACAAATCAGACGAAGGGTTCTATCAGTGCCTTGCTCAGAACAAGTATGGTGCAATCCTGAGCCAGAAGGCCCGTCTTACAATCGCAAGTGAGTGTAATGCTGGAATCACACTGGAAAAGTAAATGCATTGCAATGTGATGTCTCATATTCTTGCTCTGTTGCTAGCAGGGACATGGAGAAAGTCCTCAAAGTTAAAGCCCAAATAGATACTATTTGGAAGGGGGATATGCCCATTGGTGTGTTAATGAAGGAGCAGGAGAACTGAAAGGTCAGAAGCCATCCAGGATAGTGGCTCTTCAATGCTGAAGAGTAGATGACCCCTATTCATAGGCCAGGGCTTTCCTGTTATTGCACACTGATCGCTTGATGAATTGTTCTTTTGGAATGCTTTCTCCTCTTGTGCTGTGAGGTGGCCTAGTATTTTAGGGGCGGAGGGTAGAGAAGCTTCAGGCAGAGTTGGAAAAGGAGGAAGGATATAAGGAAGACCTTATATCCCCTCCTCCTAACCGACAGACCATGCATATTGCTGTGTCACTTTTGCAAAGTGTATGTTAACTGTTGTGCACATGCATTGTCCAGGGATTGTAATAATTTTTTGTAATGATTCTGATGGTTAACTTTAAGTCCACCGTTAATTAACAGAGATTTTAGCTGAATGAGTTATATATAGATGAGTTTTGTGATCTAGTTAATTCAACATGGTTATTCTGTTATACATGGCTAGATGCAATAATCCTAGTCTTAACTGACTTATTTTCTTGTACTCAAAAAGTATAATTCTATTCATTTATCGTTTGGCGGTCTTCATAGAAGTAATGAAGAATGGTAGTGAGTCTACTAGTTTGTTTTAAAATGGCACTTAGAACTTCGTGAGGGTCTATCTGGAAGCTCATAAAATTTGCACATACCTGAGAAATGCTCAGTTGAAGGACACTGAGTTAGCAGCGGGGGTCGTTGCAAGTGGTGTACACACAAACGCATGCACACAAACGCATGCACACAAATGCGAATTGCTGTTTCCCAGTACGGTGGCCTTACCCTAAGTGTCTAAATGACCAAACTTTATTGCAGGCTTTACCAGGTCAGTAGGGGCCGGAGGCCTTGCACACAATTGTTTTCTGCCTCACTACTCTGGTGAAAGACTGAAAAGCTTTTCAGCCTGACCGTTTTTGTCCACTTTGACCCCCCATGCTCGCAAAAGACAAGGGTTTCTTTGGGAGCAATTGTTTGTCCTGATATCAGTGGACAGAACAGCTGGCCCTGTTCACCAAAGCAAGGCTAATTACATTAATTGTAAAAGTTAAAGATTAGAGATTGAGTCTAAATTAGGAGTAAGGGTACCAAACCTTAGTAAACCGAAAGAGTTTCCTGCTCATCATGTGCTCACATTCGCCAGTGCTTGATCCTTTGTCTTTTATGCTTTTTAACAGGATAATGACTATACATCAGTTTTGCTATGAACACAGTGAAGTGTTACTCTGTCCTGAGATAGTTTCACATGCCACATTCCTCACGCTGTGCAACATGTGGACATCCTCAATACCGCCTTTCCACTTCCCCACACAATTGACAGATAAGCTGTATCACTCCTCTGTATCAGTCATACTACTATGTCAGGAGACTGGTTCCTTTATAAGGCGTAAGTAAGGTAACAAAGATCAGAGGCATGTTTTACGCATTGATTGGAGAAATTGTGCCACATGGATGATAGTGGGTAATCTTAAACATTAAGCTAGAAGAACAAAAAGAACAAAGGTGAGAGGGGATTTGGTCTTGGTGAAAAGGAATGTGACACAGGAGCCACTATGTTACTTTTCTTAAAGAAATTGAGCTTGATGAGGATTTTAGTACAGAGATGTCTCCTGAGTTGGCTTTGTTTTTTTGGCTTGCTCCATGTATTGCAGTCAAGATGGCCTCTGACATGTTCGCAGTTCAAGGAAACTCACAAAACAGTTGGTAATCATACCCTGTACCCTGGTATTAGGTACCAGGTACAAGGAAATCTGGGGGAAAACTTTGACATGAAGGATATCCAGTGAACCTATAAAAAAACTGATACTAGGGCAGAATAAGAAACCATTTGGCTTTGTTTACATCACAGCTGTGGTGTGTGTCCTGCTAAACTGTTTTATAATTTACTTATAACTTACCATGACTCACAAAAAGTACCTTTCATTTGTTGCAAACATGATATAATGGATATTATGGTTGAAGTTATGTAGTGTTGCAGATTGATATATAAGAGCAGTTTGTACAGGTTCGTGAGACATGGTGACCTCATATGACAGGTTTCCAACTGATGTCACGTAGATCAAGACAACTGCAAACTGAAAAAACCTTTTAACCTAGTCTATAACTTTGCAGACACTGAACATTATTTTTCTACAGTGGGATTACTTACTTTTTAAATGACGAATGCTTGAGTATGATGAGCTTACACTGCTGATTTCCAGCAGTGTAATTATCACTCAGTGCATTGTGATTGCATCTTGGATTAGAGTTTTGATGAGCTAAAATAGGTGTTATATTCAAGCCATAAATTCACATCAGTTTTTAAGTTGGGTATTGTTCCCTTTATTTGTATTTAAAGCTGATAGCAGAACGTGCTCTGACGAAGGTATTTGACAGTACTGCTGCAGGACTCTTTCAAAGTTTATCTTACCTGGTATGTTCATAGGCATTTTAAGTTGCTAAGGAACGTGTGTGACTTTCACTGGCCTTGCACAATTAGAAGCCCTAATAAGACGAAAGCAAACTTCACTCAGTGTGAGCTGGGATGTGAATGAATGAAATGCCATTAAGTGAGACAACTCAAAGCCTGGAATCTTGTTTTTCTCCTCTGCTGGATACAAAAGGTAACCATGGTTCTCCCTGAACGACAGGCCCAGAGGTCAAAGGTTTTTTTAAAAGTTCAATAGATGCAGGGCAGTGCACACAGAACTTAAATCTGTCCTACAATAATGCACAGCATACTCTGCTGGTTTTTCATCAGTTGGTCCAGTTTTATTTTCATGTGCATCTAATCAAGATTGAGGATAAAACAAAATCTTAGTATTTTGATGAATGTGTTGTTAAAAACATGAAATGCAGGTTTTTGTCGATTGCCTTCTTTAACTCCTTATCCTGTATGGAGATTAAAAAATAATGAACACCATTGTCTGTGGTGAGTGTAGGATTGCTGTTGAATGATTGGGAAAACTTTGTTGAAGAGATAAGGGATTGGAGGAGGGGATGAGTGCTCCTTCTAACACTGCTCCCCCACTGCCCAGTCAGTGCTTTGACAGGTCACGCTGCTCATGGGAATAGGTCTTTGTTTAGCTAGGACAGTGGTCACTTGGCTATCCTGCAGCCTGTGTGAGCAGCAACACATCTGCCAACCAGCTAGTGATTGATTTGTGTTCTTCTTCAGCTTTGCATTCTTCTCCCTCTTACTTATCAGCTTTCTTTTTTCCAGTGAAGTCATTGAACATTGTAAAGAACTCATCACTCACTTTAAAAGCCGCATTTTTCATTTGGAATTAAATGAGTAAATGTAGAATCAATTCTGGTATGAACATGTGGTGCACTCCCGTTTACAGGAATAAGACCAATTTGAAGAGTACCTGCTCATCTGATGGTGAAACTGATGGTTGTTTTAATGATGAAAGGTTTTTACGGGCCTCTTGATACTGAATAGCATTAACATAAGATGCTGCCCCCATGATTAGAAGAGGAAGATCAATATTAATGTCTCCCCTAAATACTGGACCCTGGGAGGTGGCTTGTGTTGGTTAGTGGGTCCTTACTTATCTACATGGCTGATTACAAAGTGCTTATGTCATCCACAATGTTGAAATCATGAATGTGGCAATTTTCTCAGATTTTCTTGCCTTTGCAACATACATTTATTTTTCTATATATCAAAAAGCCCACAAATGCAGGTAATGCATGCTTAGCTACTGACCAGAGTAAGCAAAGGATAGAAGGCTGAACTAATTCCTGGCATTTGTAAGGGAACTTTTATTTGGGCCTGACCTGTCCACTGACCCTGAGTGTGTTGAGCTGCTGGCATCAGCAGGCCCATCTGTTGGAAGCTGAAGGGAGGCAAACAACTTTAGTCCTCATGTTCAGTTTGAACCACAGGAAGAATGTGCTGTCATAAACCATATAAACAGCTAGTATGTCTTCAGTTTTTAGCTTCAGGAACTCTTGACAATGCTCTTAAAATAATTATGAAGTGATTCAGTTACTTTTATAACATAGAGAGAACATTAGTTGTGGATATGCAGCTTGCAGATGTATTTGATTCAGCATTAAAGGATATTATTTCAAAACCAGCATTTAAAAACTTTGCAGCTGGAGCATATTGTGAGTGATTTCTAGAAATGTGTGCAGGGCAGCAGGGCTGGTTTAGGGTGTCCATGCAGGGCTCTGCCTGAGTTGGGGGCTTGCTAGGATTTGTGGAGGTCAGAGGTGAGAGGTGTCATTGCTGGAAGGGCAGATGGTCAGAGCTGTTTCTTCATGCTGTTAGAGAACAGACTGAACCAATGTGCTGTAGCAAACAAGAGAGATGGATTTTGTTTTAAATAAATAGAAAACTCTGTAAAGGTTCTAGACCTTATTCTCTTCGCACTGATAATTTGATCTGTACATCAGATCTAACATAATCACTCAAAGCAAAAGGTCAGCCTCCTGTTTTCAGCTGGGAGTTCTTTGGCCAATGCTCGATAAACCCTAGCAGTCATAGATTTTCCACCTTGTCTTTAAGGTTTATCAATAATCAATGATTATCATACTGTTTGTCAATCCGGCAGCATTTGACTGAATAGCAAAGCAAAGTAGTGAGGCAGAGGATCAGTGCAGCTCATCTCTCATGCCCTGCAGTCATGTCACTTCAGCACCTTAATGGCATTTTTGTAAGAGCCAGTGTTAACATATAGGGGGGTTGGGAGTGGGTGGAGGGTGTGGATACCTCTCTCTACTTAGGTTTGACCCTGCAGCCATCAGAACACACACATCAACAATTCTACAACCTCTGGATTTTTTCAGGAATCTTAATTTATTGTTATAATAGTATTAATTAATGCACTCCAGAACCAAAATGTGGTGCTTTTTTACCCTTAAGGTGTATTTGAAGGCATGTTACTGTCAGTTGTTTAAAAGTCATATTTCACTGAATGTTTATTTTTTTAGCAGCTGGAGATCTACCGCTGTTTAGCACCAGCACACCTGTCAACACTGCTAACACATAGTTGTCCATCATGGCCCCTTAAAGACAAGGTTCAGTGTAGAGATTTACCGTATGTTACCATGATGGTGTTTTCTCTGTGGGAATAGTTACTGGTACCTTAAGGTATAAATAAACAAAAACCTAGTTTTTGTTTATTTATACCTTAATGGTATAGCGGTTTATCACTTAGCTTTACATTGATCCATGTTAATGTTTTTCACGTTAGCATTTATTATTACTTGATTTACAGGTTGTATGATTACCACTGTGGCAGGAAACAATGATTTATGCATGTTTCTTTTCATTGAATATCTTACATGTGTGGTTTTAACATGATGTTCTGCTTCCTGCTATTTTTTGTGTCTTCTTTGTTGAGTGCTGAGTGCTGTCACTGTTGTAGAAGAAGCTCTAGGTGTGTGCGTAGAAGTTAAAGAGTATTACTGTGGGATTGTTTATCATTACCTAGGAGGTGATGCTTTATCCTCTTAACATCTGGAAACTGAAGTTGGAAATAATGACATTTATATAAATACAGTTTCCTTCAGTTTTTCCAGTCTACTATGCATGACTTATTAATGAAAATGCATTTAATGTTAGTTAGATCGGTGGGTTATTAGGTGAGATTAACAAAAAAACAAGTCTTATTTACTTTCTATCAGAACAGCAGTGCAATTGATTTATTTTAACAAATGATTGACCTCAGGCATTCACAGCTTTTTGAGCACTGCGGGGGATGGGACACCAGTGAGTGACCCTTTTTGCTTTTAGGAATTTTACAGCCCATGAGCAACCAAGTCAAAGAGGGCACTTATTAAAAGAAAGGACTAAAACAACTTAAATCATACAATGCATTGATTTCTGTTGTTTGCTTAGTTCACAATAAAAGGTCTATATTTTTTGACTGAGATGGAAGAATGTCTGACACACATACAAATGTTTGGTACAATGTGATGTAATTCAGAAATATCTGTAAAATGTGTATCTTTATTTATTTGTAAAAAAACTGTTGTTCGTTCAGTCCACTATCAATTATATAGTGCCAAAAAGGAATTATTAAGGCACTTCACATAAAACCTTATAGTCATACAGTGGTTACTTTAGTTACCCTCTCCTTTGGCTTGTTTTTGTAGAAATAGTTACACTGCCTATACAGATATTAAAAATGGTTACAATTCCTTGTAGTATTTTTTCGGTATTTCTTCCTTAACATAACTTCATAATCAATTTTTCATGTTTACTTCGCTGATGTTCTGTAGTTGTACGTGAAAGCCGTGTCTGAGACAAGTTATGGAGCGAAATACAACACCCGCTTTCACAACAAAGAAAAACCTCAAGGGAAAGGAGTTTCCTTTGACATTATCTTTACAAGGCAGCATGTAAGGGATAAAACTGTGAATAGAGAAGAATTCATGTCTCAGAAATACAAAAAACTGTATTTTGACACATTATGATATAAAGAGGAACACTGTAGAAGAAACTAATTGGAATTAGATGTGGGTATGTTGTTAAATAAGAAGTATTTAACTTGTCATTTGTTCTGTTTTGCCACAGGTATTTCTGCTTTTGCAATCCAGCCAACATCTATAGTGGTGACGGAAGGCTCAGTAGCCAGGTTTTCCTGCAAAATCAGTGCCCACCCACCTCCCATCATCACTTGGGAGTTAAATCGGGTCACATTACCCCTCACCACTGAAAGGTTTGCACTTTGATGTTCTCAGTTTTTACATAGACAACTGCTCCTTCAAAGCTGGAGATGAAGTATAAACTATAACTCTCCTCGCCATTATCAGCTGTTAGACATTGGTAATTTGCAGTTGTTCAATAGTGTCTTATCTGTGTATGTCTGTGTCATCTAGAATCACAGCCCTGCCCAGCGGTGTTCTTCAAATCCACGGGGTGCAGCGGGTAGATGCTGGAAATTACCGCTGCATTGCAACCAACATTGCCAACCGTCGTCGAAGCATGGAGGCCACCCTTACTGTCACCCCAGGTATTGCCTATCTCTCTGTTAGCATATCTGTTTGTTGTGAAGGGTATTACCGTATTAACACTAGTACTACAGTATTACCAAGGGTATTTTTGTGGAAAGATTTGTATGCCATCTCTTTTAATTCACTACAGCGACAAAGCAGAAATAGAGTCACATCACACCACATGTACTAAAACATCATGTTCCTCTCTCTTTCTGTAGCTCCCAGCCCCCAGCTTCCCCAGAGGCCACACATCATTGCTGGGCCACAGAACATTTCAGTGTCCTTGCACCAGAGTGCCATCCTGGAGTGCATGGCCACGGGCAATCCCCGACCCATCATCTCCTGGAGTCGAGCAGACAGCAGGTCTATTGATGTTTACAACACCAAAGTGCTGGGAAATGGCAACCTCATTATCACAGACATTAAGCCTCAGCATGGAGGAGTCTATATGTGCAGAGCCACCACTCCTGGCACACGAAACTACACTGTCACCTCAGCTAATGTCACTGTGTTGGGTAAAGATATATAAAACTTACTATACAAGTATACAGTAGTCTGATTGTCTATCATTGAATTTCAAATATAGTATTCACTAGCTTAATTTCTTTAAACTTCTTTCACAGCACCACCCTCTTTTGTTGAGTGGCCAGAGAGCCTGACCCGTCCACGTGCTGGCACTGCCCGCTTTGTGTGTGAAGCTGAAGGAGTTCCAACACCTCGAATCACTTGGCTGAAGAACGGAGAAAAGGTTCACTCCAACGGTCGAATCAAGATGTACAGCAGGTATCTTGCTCTTTGTGTCTTTGATAATAAAAAGCTGTACACTCCCCAAAACAATCATATGCAAATTACATCATGATAAGTCAAAGTTCTTACTTTAAATATTTATTATGAACTATTCTATTTATTTGATCATTACAATCATTAAAATACTACAAGTTCTATTGAATAAAAACACTTTGTTATATACTTTCACAGCTCTCTCAGTACAATTAAATAGTGTGACAGAACCAGATAGCTGTGTGAGTCAGTTGTTAAAGACCATTTTAAATAAATTATTTACCACTGTCTGTACAGTAGAAAGGAAACTGAATAATTTACAGCGGTGCGAATGGGATTTTAGTTGGTTTGCCTATATTTTGCTCCTTATTTAAATGTCAGTGCTTGTTAAATGTAATTATACCAGGACTACACCCTTGTACTAGAGCCTTATGATGGACCCATTCGTGTGTTCCACAGCAAACTTGTAATCAACCAGATCATCCCTGAGGACGATGCTATCTATCAGTGCCAGGCAGAGAATGACCAGGGATCGGTCCTCTCCACAGTAAGGCTGATTGTGGTGATGTCAGAGGACCGGCCCAGCGTGCCCAGAAGTATCCAAGCTGACACAGTGTCGAGCTCGGCCATTCTGCTGGCCTGGGAGAGGCCTCTGTATAACTCAGATAAAGTTATAGCTTACTCGGTGCATTACATGAAGGCAGAAGGTAAGTGGTGTGTAAACAAACAGATTACATTTTTCATTGTTCTTTTTGTCTCACAGAGACAACATTGTTTTAATTGGAGAGAAATTGTCAATAACTCTAAGACATTTTATGTACACAACCTTTGTAGCCTCAGGAGGTAGCAGTGCAGGACCTGTCCCACTCTGTCTCGAAAGTATAATGTAACCATGTGTTGTCAGTGTTATATTGATGAACAGAGGTCATAAAAGAAGTGCTTATTCAAAAACATTAGAACAATGGCTTTTTCTTGACAAACAGGACTAGTCCTTTATACACCATATCCCTGTGGAGTTTCAAGATACAGGGTCCCTTCGGTTTAGCTGATAAAATTCAGGATGCAGACAAAACCATTCACAAAAAGCACAAGGGTTGTAGTGTGGCAGCAGAATAGCCTTAAAGCCTTTCAGCTTTCCTGGGAACTCTTGCCGTTGACTCTAAAAGACGCATTCAAACAACACACCAGAAAAAACTTGAGCTTGTTCATTCAAGCACTGCACTTAATTATAAGGCCACTGGCTTCCACTGTGGAGGTGAAATGTACAGAATACAGCTAGTAAAAAGGAACACCTGTTGGATTATTTTGGGCATAAGAAGGTCAAAATAAAAAGTTGAACAATTTTACTCTGTTCTTATGTTGAATAACTGGAATCTGTCAGGGATTTCCTGCACTTGATTTAGAGTTTGTAACACATTCAGAGTGGCTGTTCCTTGACATTGACCATGTCAGACAGCGCTTGCTGCACCTGAGGATGTAGACATAGACACTTGGCCTTAAATAGAGGCTCCAATGAAAGAAGGAACTAATTAGCCAGTGTGATGGAGTGCCCAAAAGTGTGTATTATGTGAAGAGGTGGAAGCGTGTGAAATGGACAGGAAGGCAGACTTACTGGATGCTTCAGACTCTGGAAAGTGCTTTATTGTTTATTTTCAAGTAGTTTACTTCAATAGTTTAATCTGGGGGCAAATGCATGTTTTGTGCAAAATCTGCACTAATCACATAACTGTTACACATTAATATCAAAATCTGCATTCTGCATGAAATATGTTGTAATTTTTCTAAATGAAAATAAAACATTTAAATACACATGTTTTTATTACAAGGAAAGGACAAATAGCTTTTTGGGAAAAATTGACTTCTCGTCCAGAAATACAGCAAACTTGGTTTCCAATCACATTAAACTGTGATTATTTCAACGCTGTTTTGAATGTTGTCCTTTTTTCAGGATTAAATAACGAGGAATACCAAGTTGTCATTGGAAATGATACAACTCGCTATATTATTGATGACCTGGAGCCTGCCTGCAACTACACCTTCTACATTGTGGCCTACATGCCCATGGGAGCCAGTCGTATGTCGGACCATGTGTTTCAGTACACACTTGAAGATGGTGAGATTATATTATAAGATCATAGACACTGATAACACAGTAAAAAGAAAAACAGGAAAGCGGTGGTCTTATTGATCTTTAACAGTCTTTTAGACTCTATTGGGACTTCAGAGATTGTTTGTTTAGAAGCTGTTTCACTTGCTGTGAATGAGCTTTGTTGCTGACATGAGAGACAATCAAACTACTTGTGTGCACAGCGTGTGTACATGCATGTCTGCGTATGTACACAGTCTGATGGATGCTTATATCTACATCTGCCTGTCCAATGCCCCAGGAGTGTTTTTGAATTCCAGGCAGTCATTTGCTCATAGTCTTGGCCTGCAGGTCAAAGGCTGATGTATGTTTGGTCTGCATAAGACAAACATACAATCGGTTATTAAATTATGTTACACAGACTTCTGTGCAGCCAGGGCAAGCTTAATGTTACCTCTGGTAAAGAAAATCAATATTTAATAATTAGGAGTAAAAGGGTTGTCTTATTATATTCTCAGACTTATAATGTCTCTTGCCATTAAAAGTTGCAGACACCACAATTTAAGTCTTCCCGTTGTAGACTGGAAGACCAATGATACAACATTGACTAAAAATAATATTTGGGGGTTAAATAACTAGCAGCAATTTAGTTTATTTAATACATATATATATATAATCACATAAATATTTTAAATAAATATCTGTTTTTTTGGTGGGGTAGGCTCACCCAAATCTGTTATTTATTGATATGATTAGATAATTTCTTCCTATCCTGTCTGTCCAAAGTTCCCCTCCGCGCCCCTGAACTCAGCCTCACCAGCCGCAGCCCCACAAACATCCAGGTGTCTTGGCAACCACTTTCCGACAAGCTGAGCCGTGGCCGAGTTTCAGCCTACCGCTTGTCCTATCGCACCAGTACTGAGAACACAGTCTCGCAAATAGAGCTACCTGGAGAGAAGACCCTGCACCTCCTGGAAAACCTGCAGCCGGACACCATCTACCTTCTGCGGCTTGCTGCTGCCACCAGTGTGGGGTGGGGTGAGCAGTCTGCTTGGACGTCTCACCGCACTCCAAAGGCATCCAGTGCTCGAGGTAAAACATTATCAGCACTGAGCTACTCAATCGAGTTTAAACCATGAGAATACCTAAAGACTCGCTTATCTTGTTAAGGGATTGTGTTTGTTAGTTTGTGACATTTGACCTCTGCTGTCAGTAACATTGGAAGGGCTTCAGTCATGGGTCATAAAGGGAGCAACTTAGGCCTCTGGGTGGGAAAAAGAATATGGCTGTTCAGAGGTACATCTGAAGCTTTGATTGGGGAAGGGGAGGGAGTTTCCATCACTTGCATTTTGGCCCCTCCCACCGGAGACGTGAAAAAATATGTAAGGAGAGAGGACATGAGGAATTAAAAAAAATTATCCTCATCATTTCGTATGATATTGATTATAATGTAACCTGTAATGTAGATTTAAAGGTAAAATAACTGGTAACACAGAGCAAATCATTTCTAATGGGGATTGAGGCATGAAGAAAGTTACTTTAGCTTCTTGCAACTTGTTTGTTTCCAGTTTAAACTCAGAAGCTATGTTGACATGCTTGTTCCTGGTCTGCACAGAGTGTGAAACAGCTGGTGAGACACGAGATGGTAGTTTCACTTTTCAAAGAGAAGGTGTTCAGGAGCCTCCTCTGTCCATCACATAAACACAGGATACAACTTAGTGTGCAGAACAAGTGAACTAGTTCCTGTTTTCTAAAAACACAGAGAGGTGACTTTGAATCGTATGCATGACATTTTATGTTTGCTATAGCACTGTGTGAAAATGTAAAGCACATGATTCCATGGGGTGTGTGTTTCTTAACATGAGTCTGAAAAGACTAAACATGTGTTTTTAGTGTAGATGCATACATTTTTCTAAATCTTTGTCTCTGTAGTTCCTCTGGCCCCAGAGCTGAATTTGGAGCCTTTAAACTGCACCACTATTTTGGCGCGCTGGCAGTTGGCACCGAGAAACTCAGCCGGCGTGCAGGGCTTCAGACTCTTCTACCATGAGGAGAACCAGCCTGAGAATGCCCCAGTTCAGCTGCGTGCCATGGTTAATACGCACACCATTGGGGGCCTTGGTGAGGATTGATCTAAACACTAATGCACCAACACCAGCATAACATCAGCTTCATATGAACACCACAAGGTCCATGAACTAATGAGATTTTGATTAATATTTTTGCTTAGAGGGATTAGAGATTATGGGTCAGTAAAAACTGTAAGAATCAGCAAAAAACAACATCATGTTAACAGAAGGATTTCAGTATATACCTGCACATTAGAACAAAGATTTCTTATGAACAGTCAGCAGCAGCTGCATCTTTTGATTCTGATTTTTTAATTGGCTTAAGTCTTGTTATGTGTCAAACAGGGGTGGAGCAGAACAGCAGCATATCAAACCTCCATGACCTCCCAATCTCTGTCAGGGATTTCAGTGTGTCTATCTTTTCAACAGCTGCTTGATGGTGTTTGGGGCACATTGCAGCTTCTGGCCTTTAGGTCAGATTCATTTTGGCTTTTTGTTTTAGAGAGTAAAAGGGGGCCCAGGCCACAGCTCGGGCAATGGACAACTGACCATCTGTGGCCAGAGAGGGTCAGCCAGGTGGTCAGCAGCTGACTTGTAAATCATGAACATTGGTGCTGGAAGGGGATCAGAAAAAAGAGAGAAAGAAAGAGAAGTGGCCACAATAAATTACTGTAGGTGTTACCTCCTAACTCATACAGGCATAGTTAGTTAGATACTTGGTTTAAGCTCTGGTATTCTTAAAACTAGTGCTTCATTGACATGATGAATGTCTTCACATGATGTCAGCAGGTGGACATAAAATTCTCTTTAATTAGCATTTTATTTATTTGAAATTTTCCTTATTTTCTCATTGTGTTCTTATAACTGTTGATGCTTTCTAGCGTGGCTCTTTCTTGTGTAGTCAGATGGCGCTCCAGATTAAATAAATTAGGTCATGGGGCAAGATGAATTGATGATAGCTATTAGCAACATATCAACAGAGCTTTAGCTGAATTAAAAAGATTATTTTGTTTGTTTTTTGATAAAGAGTCTTTGCTGGATTGTGTTTCGAAGCGAGTGAGGCTGTTTTGTGGAGACTGATTTATTATGTGTTTTATGAGTGCTCTGAGCAGGGTTGCTGGAGGAACATTGACTTCAAACACTCTCATTGTGTTTGGCTTTCAGGGCCACAAAGATAGTTTATTAGCCACGACTTGAAGGAAATGCAGCTTCTCACCAACTAAGCTGTAGGCCAAACAATGAGCATGTCTTGTGAACTCGCTATCTTGCAGCTCTGAGATTCCTTTCTCATGCTGCAGCGCTGTGCACGAGGAGAGGTGTAAAGTGAAGCATCTGACCTCCTGTGTGGCATCACATCCTGCAGCAGAGAAAACCCTGCTGTGCTGTAGGGAATCTGACTAAATGCTAAAAAGCTTACATTAGAAAAGGAGTTAAAATGACCTCAAAATAATTAAATACCAGAAAAAGGTAAACAGTTTTACAAATTCATAAAATTGTTGCTAAATTAAATGTATAATGAGAAAGAATGTGTTGTCTTTACATATTCCCATTGTCTATAAAAACAGCATAGTAACTATACCTTTTGTAATAAGAGCTCTATAACACCCACATTTCTCATTTGTGGGATGATAAAGGTTTAACTAACTAACTGGAGTTTTCATATTGGACAATTTGACTATGCTTTAATACAATGGTGACTCTATAACATAACATACCAACGTGAATACCTACTTCAAAAGAATATGGTATTTCTGTCTACTTTTTGCTATTTATGAGAGATCACTTGTAAAAATAAAAGGTGCATATTGAAATATTTCTATTTCAGATACTCTGCCAATTGCTCAGTGTTGACATTTCTCGTTGTGTGACTTCTGTAAATTAAATCTGCTTGTACTGTAAATGCATTTTCTATAATCTCTGTAATGTTGTACACAGCAGCTACCCTTTTTTATGCCAATAACATTGATTCCTGGACTGTTGCAAATCTGGATGCTGCTGATTCAGCTCTGTGTACAGCTGCAGAAGGACATGATTTTAGCTGGCTGTTAAATTATCACTTATGACAGTCGACATGATTGAAAGCGCACCCTGAGAAGCAGGAATGTGTTTGTGAGGCTCCAGTTGGGTATAAATGACACAGTGAGGCGACCTTTCCTTGCATGCGTATTCCCTGCTTACATGAGAAGAGCATGTAGTCAAAGTCTTGGTTAAAATACCTGTCATACCTGTTGACACCAGGCAGCACTGTGTGCACAGCTGAAGATTTATCGCATTGCTACGGGCTATCTTGCTTCTATTTTAATTCAGCACAGGGCAAAACATTCTTAGTGTGAATACTGGATTTGTTAGCCATTATTTAGAAAGGTTATTTTCTGCTTAACTTGTGTGTCAGTATGTGTCATGTGTTGATTTGTGTGAGTAAGAGCAAAACGAAGAGGGGGAAGAGAGAAAGAGATGATAGATGCTGGTGTGAGGGTTCATGTGGGAGATGACATTTATGGTCCCTGTTCAGGCCTGGCTTGCTACGGCCTGGGGCACCTTTCGCAGGATAGAACAAAACCCCAGGGGCCAACAGGATCTGCATGTTGCCTAATTGGTAAATATTAATGCTTCAGGTTCTTAAATATGGAAACGAGTGGCTCTTATTGTGAATTGAATATCATTCAATTTGTAACGATTTACCAGACAAAACATGGCATTAAAACAACTAATTCGTGATAAATAATGACAACAAAACTGCCTGCTGTGGTTGTTTATTGATTAATACACAGTGTATTTTGGAATGAGTAAGTAATAGTGTACTGACTAATACATTTGGCAATGTCAATTCCTTTTTGAGTGTCTGAGGGGGAAAAACAAACTTTCCTGCCACAGTTTCTCTTATCATTACACTGTGTCGCCAACTATCCAGTAGCATTTACTTTTGACTCTTGGTGTTTCCTGCTTTTCCACTCACTTCCTCTGCTTGACCCTCCCCCTTCAGAGAGAGTCCTGTAGGCCCTCTTTTTGCAGGATTTAGCTTGCCCAAATTCCATGTCAAAGGTCATGGCCCAGATGTCACGGCGTCCCCCCATACCGAGCTCCTCTCTCGCATAATGGCAGAACCATTGTATTGTTGCATTGGTTAGAGGTGTATATTTCTACTGCTCCTAGAGGTAGACTAAAGATGAACAAATTTGGCAGAAACTCTGCTTGATGTTGACTTAAAAATTATACTTATAATGTTAATTTGTGTGACGCATCTCTCAGATCTGTCTTGTCGTGGTAAATATGCATCTGTGCTGAAAAAAGAATTATTCCGTGAACTTATCTGATACGGATTTGTGCATTTTTCTCTTACTCTTTCTAGTCATTGCACAAAGCTTTTTGAGTTGTAGGCAGTGAGATCTCTATGAAAAAAGAGGCTCATCTCGTATTCCACACCCATGACCCCAGATTCTTTCAGAGTTTTATCTCGGCCTGACCTGCCGGCCCTGGTCTGGCTACAGTGAAACTCCTCAGGGCTCATGGGGGTGCAAGAAGCTTGACTCCGCCCCTCCTAAACTTCTCTAACCTCCATGGAGACAAATTCATCTACTGTGGTTTTCCTCTTTTCAACCCCCTGCATATCTTATACATCAATAGAAGCTTTTTTCTCTGCAGTTTAGAAAGGTAAAACAATAACAGGTCATTAAATTGCATGAATTCATATTTGAGCTATTATTTCTGGAGGTCTGCAAGAAAATAATAAGATTTAACATTTTGGAATCAAAACACATAATGACTTTGATTCTAATGACACAACTTTAATAATACGATAATAATAAGATTTTTCCCCCACTAAACTGTGATCAGGCATTTGTGAAACATTTACAGTAGTACAGGGTCTTCATTTACATACATGCAGCATTTAAATTCAACCCTGATAATTTTTAGGACTAAAAGGGACTTTTGATCAGATGGCTTTTGTCCAGGAAGAGGGTCTTCAGGGTCACTGAGGCCTGCAACTGATGTTGACCATCTGAAATGCTCTTCCCAGGGGATTTTGTCCGTCAATTTAACCCCTAGATCATGGCCCTGAATAGGAGTGCCCACTGACCACTGGCCTTACTGTGGCCAAAGAAAAGAGCCGTCTTAGGTCTTTTCTCCAGGGTGACAGGGTGATGAATAGAGGAGCTCTTCTGTTCTGCTACTCTGGGTGCTGCAAAAACTGACCAGCTGAGCAGCTGTCAAACTGCCTTGCCTCTAGTTCCCACCACCCCATCCAACCAGAAAACCTCGCTGACCCCACACCCACACCGTCCAGCTCTCTTTCACTTAGCACCTCTGCTTCCTGTTGGCTGCAGGATTCAAATTACATAGCACAGTGTTCTGACCTGTGTTGAATTATGAGTTGAATGTAGAGTGATCTACATAGAGTATTTTTCACCCAGATGATTTGATTTATTTACATTTGATTTCTGTTTCTCTCTGCATGAAGACCCAAGGAAAAAGTACCACGTTAAAATTCTGGCTTATAATTTAATCGGAGATGGATACCAGGCAGACCAGACCATCAGCACCCCTGGATGTGTCTGTAAGTCCCGCAGTTTACATGACAATAAGTTTTGTTTTTGTTGTTGTAATTACAATAATATTGCTCTTGCTCAGAAAAAAACACATTAACCTCAAATCTTGTCTCAGCTGTTCGAGATCGCCTGGTGCCCCCTCCACCGCCTCCACACAACGTGTACGCTAAGACCAACAGTTCGACCGCCGTGTTTCTGCACTGGGGTCGACCAGCCTTCACCTCCAGCCATGCAGTCAACTACACCGTCCGCTGCAACCCTTTAGGCCTGCAGAACGCTTCCCTGGTGCTCTACCTGCAGACGTAAGAAACTCTAAATCATGTTTCTGTTCACATGATGAACTGTAATATCCGTTAGTTCAGAATCCTTTTACCAAATTTAGGGACACTGATGGAAACCAGTCTGCAGATGAGAGGAAAAAGTGAATCTAGATATATACCACATTAAACTGTGTAGTGTAGTCCTAGTGTTATCATAACCTAAACTGAGCTGAATCACATAATTTAAAATGATTTCTTTACTGTATCTAACACTTTAATAGCTTCCTCACACTTGTTGGAGGATGTTTTCAGGTCTCTCAGTATCTCTGCTACCCCCCACTGCCAGCACAGCTCCTTATCACCATCTGCAGGCCATTATTAAAGGATCAGTTTATCCAAAACCCAAGATGACAAATATCATTATAAGTTATTGAACGCGTGTAGTTCTTTGAGCCAAATGTGACTGAGTGCATTCTGTCTTTATTCTGCAGGAGTGAGCAGAGCCTCTTAGTGAAAGATCTGGAGCCCAACACCAAATATGAATTTGCTATTCGCCTCCATATTGATCAACTGTCAAGCCCCTGGAGCCCTGTGGTGTATCAGAGCACTTTCCCTGAGGGTGAGCACAGCTTTTATGACATGTATCATAGTAAATTTGCACAGATTACACTACACATGTAGTAACACATGGCCTCTTATTGTGAAGAAACATGTAGCGTTTTTTCATTGTGTTGTTTTAATGTGAAACTCTCGTTTTCACTTGTTTAAGTTGCTCGGGTGATTATATTCTGGTCTGTTTCCATGGTGTGTTTATTTGATGTTTACCTTTTCATTTATCCACACACAGCCCCCATGCTGCCGCCTTCCAACGTAAAAGTAACTCTGATAGAAGAGGACACAGCGCTGGTTTCCTGGAAGCCCCCGGATGAACCCAACATCGCTGTGACACATTACACCATCCTGTACGCCTCCAGAAAGGCTTGGATAGCTGGGGAATGGCAGGTGCTGCAAAAAGAAGGTAAGGGGGAGAGTAGAAAGAAAGACAGATGTGCAGGGGAGGAGACAACGTTTTACTTTACTTACTCTAAATATGTAACCACTGTCTGTGTCTGTCAACTCTGGCAGGATAACAGCAGTTGTTTGTGCCTGAGGGCTGCACTCATCTTGTTAAAACACCAGTAAATGTGGATAAAACAATGAAACCAATATTTTAAAATGTGCAGTTAAAGAGCAGAGTTAAATCTCATCATCAGGGAGCATCACCATGGCACTGCTGGAGAACCTGAAGCCTGGTCACATTTACTTGGTGAAAATTTCTGCTTCCAATGACATGGGGGACGGTCCATTCTCGCACATGGTGGAGCTGACGGTACGAGCTGATCCGTCATCTGGTCACGATCCCCGGCTCTCTCGCGACTTCACACGTGCTACAGGTCTGTGACATCATCACTATCCTGTAAGAAGTTTTTTTGTAACTGTAATATGTTAAAAGCAGCCATAACATGACTTCTTCTCGTCCTACAGCCTTTTCTGATGGCTTCTACCATCTGGACCAGAAGTCAATGACGGGGATTACTGTGGGAGTCTGCATAGCTCTCATCTGCATCATCATCTGCGCCCTCATCATTGTTTGCCGAGGCAAAAAAAGGTAAAACTGTTTGTACTAACACAGAAACAGCCAACCCCTGGCCTACAATGTCACATTTCCGTCGCATATGCTCGATCCGCAGTGACATTGTCTTTGTTTTCCTTCAGGAAATCTTCAGCGGTTAAAATGCACAGAGAAGGAGTAAACACATCTGCCTCTGCTGCAGATCTGCGCTCCGAGAGAGAAGCTGAGAGCATTGATGTGACCGTACCAATGATGGGTCAGAACCAATTTATTGATGCCAAGGTAGGTTACACTTTGTACAGCATTTAATATGGTCAATAAATGCAGGAATGTAATTTCTCAAGCCTTGAACATTTTAAATGATAATGTTTTGGTTTTTATTTGTTTATTATGTCTTGTACATATTTTTTACTATGTTTATTCAGGGATAATTTGATACTGAGAGGTCCCTTCTCTTTGTTGGGAACACCCTGAGCACATTCACACGTTTACTCACATTCATACCTGGAAGCTTCCCAGTAAAACCCCAGTCTGACATGTGGCCACTAAGCAGCGCTCAAGGGCACCACATTAATGTCTGTGAACCCTGCTTTCAGATTTTTAATATTGTGATTGAACCAGCAATTGTTATGTTTCATAAACACATATTTCAAATTCTGTTGATTCACTGCTCTAACAGAAACACATCTGCTTTTCAGATTATTTCTGCTGCTGGTTCTCTTTACCATACATTTTTCTTTTCTTAAGAATCAGATGGTCTCATTTATTCATGTTTTATTTAAAGATTAAAAAAAATATATACTATATACTATACTATATATACTATATACATAATATATATACATTGCCATAATGACACATCTTTTGGATCATAACTATTCATACTTCCTTTTAGGGTGGAACAAATCTCATTATCAATTCTCTCGGCCCAGTTCAGCCCAACATTGAGAGGAGAAGATGGTTTTGCTTCAGCAATAATGTGAAAAAGGACAGTAAAACAGTACAGGTAAGTTTACCAATGATGAATCCTGCTTGTTAGATTGGCATCGTAGATAAGTGGATAAAATGCTCCTAATACATTGGTTCTGACTGGAGGAACACTTTCTCTGTGCACAGAATGTGAGACAGGCCACTGCGTCCTACCAGCCAGGCACCACAGTGTTGGCTTACGAGGAGGAGCTGTCCGTGTCTCCAGACCAGCCCGCCACCCTGCAGGACCTGCTCAGACGTGAGCACAGCGACACAGAGGGATCTTCTAACAGCGAGGGCAGCCTCGCGACTGGCGACTCGGGACGCTACTCGCATGACGAGACAGAGTTGACCAACCTGTCATCTGGTCCCAGCCGCCCGCCATCTCTGTCAGAGGAGCACAGTGAAGATTGAAACTTCTGCAGTCCCGAAGAACCAAACAAGCGGTTGAAGGAGGGTCAAGCTGGTCTGGAGTTGTCCTCCGTCTGAACTTACCCTCTGTGTGCATGTCTGTGAGCTTGTGTGTGTGTGTGTGTGTGTGTGTGTGTGTGTGTGTGCGTGTGTGTGTCAGTATGAGTGCGGTGTCTGTGTGGAGGTAGTGGTATACAAATCAAATTCTGTCCAAAGGTAATGAAAGCGTGGATGCATGATGGGAAAATAAGTAATTTTGTGTCTTTGTTTTTTGTGGTCTCTTTTTGCCCACTCCTGTTCATTTATGTCTGTTTGTGGTTTTTCATAAACATTTTCTTCTTGTTAGAAGTATACCACAGGTCCAAATGTAAGTGTTTGAGGACAGTGGTCATAAGAGAAAGGTGTAAAGAAAAAAGAAAGGGACCTTTTCTTGCCTTCATTCTTATTCAGTTCTACGTTGAACAGGAAGCCAACAACAGGCTTTACCAGTATAAAATGTTGGCAGGGACGGTCGTTAGGTTTCTTTCACTTCTTCTCTTCATTGTCTGTTTTCTTAAATTTGCTTTGTGAAAAGAAAAATCTCACCCACCATGAATGTTGAAAAAAGATTGTCAAAATGTGGAAAAGGTGATTTCTGAAATTATTTAAGAGAGTTTATCACTGGAGCCTTTTTCACTAATTATCTACCTCAGTTTACCTCCGAATAAACTTTCCACTATATATTTAATTACCACTTATACCTACGTTATGTGATGAGCTGCTTCAGTTACATAACATTTTATACTTCCTGATGACCTTTGATTCTGATTGTCGTGTTGCTTTGTCTTTTCCCTTGTTTTTGGATGGTAAGGGCACTGCAGCTTTCTCCTCTCACTCCACCTGTTGTGTTAGCACACGGTTTTTTTATCACCTCAAATGTTGCTGAGGTACTGAGCCAGTATTAATAATATTTCTTCTTCATTTTGTCCATTATTGAGTAATGGTATGAATGTCTGCTTTTCTTTTCTATGTCAACGTGCAGCTGCCCTTGCTCTTCCTGTTTTATACTACCTCTTTAAGAATTTATTTTATTGTCTTATTGTTTTCCCAAACTCAGGGAACAAGGTTTAGTACGTTTGAAACATCATGTAGTGTTACATGGTGAAAAAATGACAGGGTATCTTCTCAGTACTGAACAGTTGTAGTGTGTACTCGCCTGCTATGAATGTATCTCAGACAGTAGCGTGTGCCAGTAGTTTCCCTCCCCACAGATGGAAATTCCCTCTGTATTTTCTCCTCAGGTCCTGAAGTGTCTGTTTTTACAACAGACTGTTTTGTTTGTTGACTTCTTCCTTTTTAAATTCACACCAGAAGTGCTTGTAGTCGCATGCCGGTACAGAAAAGCTTTATAATTGGCCTTAATATAGCTGGATCTCTCTGAGGGAGAAGCTCCACAAAAGTTCACAGCGCATGAAGAATGATCGTTGTAAAAACAATGAAGTGTTTAAGTGGAGCTGAAAGTGAAGAATTGAATGAACACCTCAAAAATAATCTATATTTTTGTTAGAAGATATGTACTACTGAGTACACATTGTAGTTACTTTTTTCGAGTAGTTTTTGCCTTGCTGTAGAAGAAAGATTAGCACTTGTCTGCCAAGTAGTTTTGTATTATCAGCCAATGTGCAGCGGTGACTGTTGTGCTATTTACCCAAAGAGTTGTTTGCGACGTGAGTTTATTTTAACCTCTCAACTAATCGTTACTGACAAATGTGAAATAATCAAAACACCATTAGACCAAAGATGAAACGTGGCCTTGGAGATCAGTTGAGCTGCTGCTCCTCTAACAAAGCCTTGCACATTAGTGGCCTTGACTTGCAACACGAGGAGTGTAGAGAGTTGCGGATTAAAACTCTGAGGAAGTGCCAGCAGGATTCACAGGCACTTAACCAATGACAGAGCTATGAATAATAATCAGTTATATGCACACAAACCCAATTGTCCTGACGTGTCCTGTCCGGAGTTCCTCAAACAGTTGGAAAGCACATCTGTACATTGTAGGAGATAAATACAGTATATTATATTGAATAGTAGTGCGTTTTGCAACAGTGCAGCCGTGTGTAAATGTGCAGCCACTGATTTTTCGCCTTAAACGAAATAATCAAAATTTGATGTAAACGTTTGTATTTGAGAGATTTTATATAAAAAAAACACTTTTTAAACATGAAATCTATTTTTATGCGAATTTCTTTTTAAAATGTAATGCTTTTATTTTGAAAAAAGGAGTTTCGAATGTTTATTGGCATAAGAGAGATAAGAGAAAGGTCAGTGGGTGTACCAATATTTTCACATTGCTGTATTTTTAATCAGAGGACTCTGTGGCGGATTCAATCATGGGAAATTTGGGAATGAAAAGTGACACAATCAGATTAAGTTTCTTATGAAAAGCAAACAATGTAAACCAAAGATTTTTTTAAAGGTCACCGTTGCATATTGGCAAGAAATTAATTTCGAAGCATCCTATCTTAGTGTAAAATGTCATTCTGTGTTTTCCTACTCCCTTTATGACTGTATAATATGGGAAATCAAGATGAAAATGTTAAAAGAAATGTTTCCTAATCACCATTTGTTACAAAAAATGTTTTCCTCTTTATCTGTTGCCTTTCTAGATAAAAAGGATATTTGATAGTGGAATCATGTTAATCGTGCTTTAGTAAAGTAAAACAAGCATGTACATTTCAATTTGAACTAGAACCCTATAATATTCTTGTGTGTCTTATGTTATTATAGCTTTATGGTCCTGACAACATCACACTGAACCCTGAAGCTAAATCTGGGTTTTTACATGTTTATCAGTGCTACCTCACAGTTTTACATTTCATATTCTCGTCTTACGCTTCGGTCGCTATTGTCGGTGATACTGAGATCACAGAAAAAGATCAGAGATGTTGTCCTGCTGTGTTTCATCTCATGATTGCGGATATGTTGTCCGAGCATGTGAATTTAATGTGCGGTGGAGCGCTGTGGGTCATTTACAGTCAAACTCAGGGGGACCCACAGCGGCTCCATCTCAAAGAGAAAGATTGAATGTACCTTTGTAATTATTATGTTTTCAGATATTTTCTGTTAATGTTTTGTTATATTTGTCAAAGAATGTTCAGTTAGAAAAATTTAGACAGCTGTTAATTATGAAAATGTCTGATTCTCAGTTTAAATAAAAGTATAAAAATGCCATGTTTATTCAAGACTCTGTTTAGTTCTTGTTTATTTTAACCTGCTGTGTTTATTCAAAAATATATTTATTTAATTAGAAAAGAATTTACACGTTCTTGCCAGTGGTGGATCTGAAAAGTTTTACATGGGGTGTGGGGTGTGGGGGGGTTGGCAATACTGGACCTCCTCAGTGAAGAATGTGAAAATCTCCTGAAAGTAAATCTAAAAACAACATATCTACAAATACACTTTGTTTAACTAAAATGAATAATTGCATCATTATCTCATCTAAGAGATTCTGATCAGGTGATCAGGTGTGTTCAGCCAATCAGAAGTCACAAATGCATGGATGCTTGGAA
>JAUMHF010000017.1:5361927-5374585 GCA_032359275.1 Microctenopoma steveboyesi | reverse complement strand
TGTCACTACTATGTACAGGAGATCATTATCTTCTTAGTTTCTTATATCCTCGCTATAATAAAAGTGACTAACGTAAGAATTAAATTTCATTCCACTTAGCTCTGTGAAACCTCTGTGTTCCTGTTGTATCACTCTGCTATGCTGTGCCATGCTCTGCCCAAGACTTTAGGTACAGTCTAATAAAATGACAATAAACACGGATACTTCTGATCTTACCAGTCAGGCAGAAATAATTAACTTTCTATTATCCTCACACTGGTGCCAGACTTTTCAGTGGGTCTGGATCACAGCAGCTTTTAACAACACCTCTTCAAAGATACGTTTTGGAGTCTAATTTTGAAAAAAAAAAACACTTAGTGTAGCTTTTAATGGCATATTCATATTAAAAAGAAGATTTAAAATGCTGCTTCTGTACAGATGCAGATACAGATACATCGAATATAATATATATTATATTTAATATAATGTTCTGGTGAATCTTTTCTCAATTAGGAATACTATACAAATGTCTGTTAACTTATTTTATTTAACAGCCACTTCTAGATAAAATGTTTTTGAAAAGCATCAAAATTTCTTTTTCATTGATATTGATAGGCAGCATGTGAGACCTTTTCACTCAAGACAAGTGTTGTATTATGTGAAACTGTAATGTGGTAGTAAAATAAACTTGTTTGTTGTGTTTAAAGGTTGTGGAAAAACATTAGTTAAACAAATCTGACCTGCATTAGGTCGGAGGTCTGCATCCATCACAGGGTGCCAGCTAAGACCATTGTTGTTTATTAAGGCTGTCAGTCGATTAAAAAAAAACAACAAATTAATACTGTAATTAATTGTGATTAATCGCAATTTCTTCATCAATAGCCTGGGTGCAATCAATTTTTTTAAATTTTTATATTTAAGCTTGTAACAGACATTTCATCAGTATAATCAACTAAATGCAGAAGAAATACAAAGAATGTATGCTTAACTTCAAACAGAATTTTAATAGTTTTCTTCAATCTTTAACACAGGTTCTCACCTTAATACACCTTAAAAAAAACTTTCAGGTCATCAACAGTGACTCACATTAAAGACATCTTTCTAGTATTTGCTGATAAGAAATAATACTGAACCCAGGCCTAAAGGTTAAAGTGCAAGCAGAATATCAGAACAATAAAGGCCATTAAAATTAGATTTTAGCTTTAATAATAATTTCTTTTAGAATCTAACAATAACAGACACGTAAACAACAATGTGTAACATCTTTATGCCAGCTGAATTTCAAATGGTTAACTTGTCCTTGATTTTCTATTTGTTTGCAACACTCAGAAAATGGTCAGCACACGCCTCAGCATAGTGTCGCTCTTTAGTTTTACTCACTGCAAAACGTATTGTAGAGTCCAGTCGTTAGCAATAAAATGTGCTGTGAAACCTAGTTATCGTTGTTTACCGAAGTCCAGTGGTCACCTGTGAGAGTGACGTTCCTTACTTGCTGGACTGCTGAGCCTTCTGGTCCTCATACAAAGTGTGCAGTCTGGACACAATGGTTCCTCTCGAGTGTAGATTGTAAGACGCATCTCCTGACGCAGCGCGAATGACTTTTCTCAGTCCGTCATCTTCTACTATGCTAATTGGTCTGCAGTTTTTAGCTATCCAATTAACCGAGGAAACGGTTAACTTTTCACTCAGGTTTTGTTATTTTCCCACTTGCTGCTGAGGTCCCGTGGACGTAGATTCAGCTGGTGTTTTGTGATACACCAGAGACGGCTTGCTTCTGTGGTAACTGAAGCAAGCCGTCAGGCCACAAAGGACAGGACATCTTGGTCTTTCTGATAGCTTACTGCACTCTATGTTTTCTTGCCTAATGCAATCGTACTATGCCATCAGAGCTGACTTCCTTTTTGCAGCTCTGACAGGACTGGGAAGTTCAGTATGACAAGGAAATGTCTCATCGTGCAATTATAGATTTTAGCACGGCTTCACATACTCAACATACTCGTTAATTAATGCTAACATAATTTTCTGTATATCAGCATCAAATCCAATATCTCAGTTTGTAATTTTTATAGTTTTGAAACAATGCTTAATGATAAGTTGTTTGATTAAGCTGATAATGATGTGCAGCATTTTGCTGACACAACCTGCATCTTCCACAGTGTGGTTTTACTTGGCTCATTTCTGTGACCTGTTTTAACTGAAACAGAAATCATGTAGTGGCTCAAGTTTTGAGTCAGGGTTTTGAATAACAGTCTAAGGAAATTAAAATAACGTCAGTAATTAAAAACAACTTAGTAAGTAAGTAATTCAAACAAGATTGTTTAAAAGACTTTAGTCTGAAGAGTTGAAGCATTTGAAAACGTTTTAATGCTTACAGAATGTTAGCCGGTTATTAATACCAAGGCCCTAAATTGGATGCAGGTATAATTATTGAATGTATTTTTAATCAGACCTAATTTCCTGCTAACTAATGCTTGTGTGTGACATTTTATAAGGCACACATTGATTCCTGTTTAAAGGGCGGCACTACACACACTGATCTTTAAAATCCTGGACATTACAGATAAATCAAAACCACAAGATTGACTTCCACAAAGGTCCGTTGCGACAGTTGTGACACTCCTGAATTTGGTAATTTGACAAAGCAAAGAAACTCATTGTAATATATTTTTTAATAATGTGTGGGCAGCTGTTCACAAACCCCTCTGAAATCCTGTTTACAATGAAATATGACAAAGAGGGGTAGCAAGTCAAGCTGTGCTGTTATAGTAGACTGCAGTAGTTTAAGTGAAGTGTACTTAATAATAAACCGCCACTGATGTGTACTATACCAGGGCGCCTGGTGGTAGAGCAAAGTGGTACAATGAAAGATGCAGTGGCAGGAAGTTATGAGTCTTAAGCTAATGAGTCGTCTTCCCCCCTTTGTGTATACAAAGACATGCATGTTTTTGTCTGGGGAACTAACTTACACTTCATGTTCTCAGTTTTACTATGGGCCTTAGTGCTTAGGGAGGTTAACATAATAAATGTGTGGCAAACTAATAGCTACACCATATTAATTGTATGCCTAACCCTAATGGAAAGAGAAAATAATACAGGCTTACAACAGTAAATCAGATTGGAAATCTGTAAACTAAGCAGTAATCAGTTAAAGCAAGTAAAACTGAGTTTCTAGAATGGGATTAATGTTTTACTATGGCTGCCCCAGCTTAACTGTAACAGACTCAATGAAAAGACCATTGTGTTTTAGAAGTGATAAAAAATCTAACCTCAAAACTGGTGCACCAGTGGGAATATGGAGTCTTCAGTTTCAGGCTTCAGATATCACAGCTTGTGGATCCTAATTGTGCATAAAACCCTAAGCTGCTTATGGCATCAGTTGAAAGGTTCTGTCGGGGCCACAGTGAAAGAATGTAAGACTTGTCTGAACATTTTTGTTCACAGTGGTCATATGATACATCAACGCTTTCGCTTGACTGTTTTGACCGTAACTAGTCGACCATCACAAATTCAGAGGTTCCATCCAGCAGATAACACAGTCAGCATCTTATTCTCATTGTGTAATTGTATGAAAATGGACTTTAGATGCTTTACTGCTTACCACGTAACTACGTAATTCAATTCAGCTTTTATTGCAAAATGTGTACAACAGTCTACTAGATGTAAAGAAATTACAACACTATTCAGATCAGTTGTGTCTGTGAACAAGAGAAAAAGCTGAGTGTTGTCCAGAGTAGAGAGTTACAAAGAATTTTCAAATGCCAGTGTCAGCAAGATGAAACGGCTCTTACAACGGCAAGGACATAGAATAGGGGTATTTAATGATGATCTATAGCTAACCTTTTCTTGTTAAACTTACTTTACTTTGCTTGGCAGAAGCTTTTATCCAAAGTGACTTACAGGAGGCTAAACTGCCACCAACCTTCTGCATCCCAGTCTAATGCTTAACCCATTCAGCTACCAGGCCGGTTATAGATTTATCGAAATCGATTATAGATAAAACGTACCTCTAAGAAACACTCGGTTGATTTTGTGGTTCAGTAGAGAAACATGTTGGCAGAATAAGTAACTAGGAAAGAACAAATAACGTTACTAACTAACAATAACAACAAATGTTTTACCAGGGCACTGTACTAAAAACAAACTTGTTTCTATGGTTATCCTCAGCTGACCTGCACCAGACTAAAGATGAAACACATTTAAGGATGACAGTCAGTAATTGGATTGAATTTTAATTGCATACTATTAATTCAGACTGTAAAGATGGCAGGCATGCCATTAATGGGTGTATGGGTTGACCTGGGTGACAGAGCCAACCTGCACCACATTCACTCTGTATTGTTTATTGTGTTGTGTTATGAATAATTTACGGGAAGTTGAGAAACTCATGTTAACACGCCTACTACACACATGGGTATGTTTACTTGTGGTGCCTAATTAGACCTCCTCTCAGGACTGTGTGTATATCCACTGTCCAAACTGACCTAGACTGACGGCTCTTACTCATTTGTGTAGTTGCACCAAAGTGGTACATTTCACCCATCTATCAGTCTTAATAGTTTTATGGAGTTTTGTGATGTTTTATATCTGTCTAACAAAACAGTACACTGGATAAGATTCAGACAACATTTTTTTCATCATGGAGATGGTCCTTGGACATCTGATCAGTCCCGCGTTCATAAAGAACAAGGAGCCTTCCTTATGTACAGTGTCCTGGTTTCAACATCATGCAGTCACCAAGTTACCTGCCCAACTACCTAAAAAAACGATGTGATGCAATTTTGTTTGCATGCCAGACACGGTACCTTCCTACAAGTTCACCACTAACAATGAAATGATGATTCATAAGTGTCTGTTGTACAGAGGGAGGTGATTCCGGGTGCTCGTCTGTTTTCGCTCTTTGAAAAACATGTAAACACAATCACATGTATGTATTTCTTACTCTCCAGACAGTCTTAAAGAATGAGACTGGTATTGTGTACATTTTTCTTAATGTCACAAATCTCCAGTTTTTATGTGACCATTACCTTACAGTACTTGAACTGTGTTCACTATGTCACCAAGTTATTTTGTGTGTATTTTACATGTTTTCAGAAATTAAGGACTCACTATGTCTGATGGGGACTATGATTACCTCATCAAGTTCCTTGCCCTCGGTGACTCCGGTGTAGGAAAAACAAGCTACCTGTACCAATACACAGATGGAAAATTTAACTCCAAGTTCATCACTACAGTTGGAATAGACTTCAGAGAAAAAAGAGTGGTACGTTCAATCAGATTTAATAAAGTGGCACAGTTTATTAAGCCATCATCGGAAAAGTTTACTTCTTAGATTCAGTAAAAGCATACATGGATTTTACTTCTTGTTTGTGTGGATGTTTGCTAGCATTTCAAGCTGCCTAATTAGGGGCTTAATGCATTCCAACACTATTAAGTAATACTCTCTTAACAAAAGCCTACTGATGAATGTTGCAACATAAATCTGAGTAATGATTGATGTTGAACAGCAGGCAGCACCCTCCTTAAGAATAAACACTGGCATTGGCAAACAGCTGAACATTGTTCATATTTACTCAGTGTTTACAATGTAAAGCGGCTGACCTCCAGCACCTGAAGTTTATAATGGACATAGATATGTTGCTAAAGGTCCTAATTTCTCATAAATATGGTAAAGTTACTGTATGGATGAAAACTGTCATCTGAAAGGTTGCATCAATTCAATACTTCAGAGTAGTACTCTTAATACTCCTCCTTTCTGAGGTCTCAGTAACCACTAGTGGAACCAGCAGAAATGAAACAACTATTCTATACAACTAAGAGATCACAGGAAACGAATAATTGAATGAATGAATTGTGCCATGAAAAAAGCAGGATAAATATCAAGCTATTTGTAGTGAAGAGAACATCCACACGGTTTAGAGGTGCAAGCTCATTTGTCTCCGTTTCACTCAGGTTTACAATTCAGCGGGTCCAGATGGATCTTCAGGTAAAAGACAGAAGATCCACATGCAGCTGTGGGACACTGCAGGACAGGAGAGGTAGAAGTGCTTTTTAATCTTGGTCTTGTGTCCTGGTGTTTTTAAATGTGCCTTTTTCATACGCAGGTATATTTCTTATGACTATTATTATTATTTTTGTATGTGAATTATTTCAGGTTCCGGAGTTTGACAACGGCATTCTTTAGAGATGCGATGGGTTTTATTCTCCTGTTTGACCTCACTAATGAGCAAAGTTTCCTGAATGTCAGAAACTGGATGAGTATGTCTTCATCTATCATCACTTCTAATCATTAAAACTTATTTATAGATAATTTGTACATAATAACTAAGACAAATAGAAAAGCTAATTTAATAAAATAATAATGATAATAATACACACAATGCATTTCTCGTTACTTGTCTGTTTTATGTAGGTCGCTGTTAGAACCATAATAATAAGTCTGACATCAGCTGCCACTATTAAGATCAAATGATTTATATCAGGCAAACTGCATTAATAACATTTCACAATTAAACAGGACTAAATCTCCAATAAATTAGATGTATGTGTGTATAAATTAAATGTGTCTTTCAGGTCAGTTACAGATTCACGCATACTGCGAGAATCCAGACATTGTATTGTGTGGAAACAAATGTGACCTGACTGAGCAGAGAGCGGTCAGAGAAGAAGAGGCCAGAGAGTTGGCAGAGAAATACGGGTATGTCTCAGATTTGATCTTTATGTCCTGAACCCCTCCCTCACACATTTATCTAGAAGGCAGTGGCTGCATTGTTTGCTCAAGTCTGTGCAGCCAAACGTCACACTAAACTGGTCCTCCTTATAAAGCAAATATTTTCGTGTGTGTATAAAATATCCTGCTCTGATCCTTTAGGACACACCTTCACCAAGAACACAGATACTGTTGTGAAGTAACATAAACTTCAGAATAAAGCTTCTTCTTCTGTGTGCACATTTTATGATTTTACATCTGAATTAGGCTCAATATTCTTCAACAAATAAAAGACAATAACCAGATCATTTTTAGGTTGTTTGGAGATCGAATAAGGTTATGTCGTTTATTTGTGTATCTGGGACAGTTCACTTTAATCACTGATGTTGGTAACATCATTGTAAATGTTGGTCTTCATCATTTCTCCTTGACTAACTTTGACACCTGTAGCAGTGACACAGTAAGTCAGCTGTAAGGAAGTAAGATAAATAATATTGGGCGCCAGACAGGGAGGAGAGTGTTGCTCAAAACCTGTCAGTGTAATGTATCAGGTTATCTCGCACATTAGTCTTACAAAAGAAACCTGGTTCAAACTGACAAATAAGAAATCCGTCCAGTTCGGTTCAGGGAGGGGGATAATGCAGAGTGCGGACTGCTGTAGTGGGACAACAAAAGAACACAAAAGTCTGAAGAGTGAATGAGGGGAGACTTCGCTTATAGGGGGATCAACAGGAGGACAACAAAAAAGTTCAACCACTCCAGCAAAAGGAAGCTTCCTGGTGTTCAGCCAGTTCTTCACACTCATGCCACTCGGTTTCTAGGTATCTTTGCTTTGACCCTTTTAAAGCGTTTTCAGATTGTGACTTCTCCAGCATGATGCAGGTTAGATTGCCCATCCCCCCGCCACCATGTGCCCACACCTACTCCACTTCCTTCTTCCTATTTCCTGTCAAGGTGGAAATGCTGTTCGTGTCCTGTTCTATTCTTCTTTTTTTCCACATTTACCTTTCTGCCCCAGACCAACTGAAAACTACCTGAGAAACTAAAGCATTGGCATAAAACTGTTTTCCCCTTTTAAAATAATGGTTTCATTTTGATAACATTTTGAATTAAAGTTTAGTTTGTTCCACTTTCCATCTCGTCTTTATGAATATAGAAACTTTGTTGCTTGCAGAATCCCGTACTTTGAGACAAGTGCTGCAAACGCGCAGAACGTCGACAAGGCGGTGGACGTCCTGCTGGATCTTATCATGAAGAGGATGGAACGATGCGTCGACAAGTCCTGGATCCCTGATGGGACTGTGCGAGCCAATGGACCCATCAACCCAGACCTCTCAGAGAGCTCAGACAGGAGCAAATGTGCCTGTTAAAATGATGAGCAGGTTCCTCAGTTACAAACCTGTGTCCATAACGGTGGTGGAAGACATCCAAGTTCATTATTTCACTGGAGTATGTATTTAATGTTTTCTGTGTCAGGTAAAATGTAACAGTAATCTGTGTCTCCCACAAACATGTGCATACTTTTATTGAGATGTTTTATTATTTGTCACCACAAAACCAAGTGCCTTCTGAATATGGACATTTCCGCTGGGATTAATATCATATTTGTTTGTTTTGTGAGAGTTGGATGTTTATTTCTTAAATGTCCAACTTTGGTTGAAAAAGATGATCATATTTCCAAGTATAAACTTTAAGGTTTTTGTGCCATATCTGTTATAAATATACTGTTAATACTCTTTCTGTAAGTCTAGCGTAGAATCACACTGCAATTAACTTAACAAAGAAGTCACCTGTGTTTTTCTTTCTATAGTCCAGATGAATGTTGACTGTGTTTCCTGTAGTCACTGTGTGTTAATAGAGATTAATTAGGTGCCCAGTTCTGTACTACTGATAGTCCACTGTATGTCCAGCTAAACACTCAGGTCTCAGCAGAACCACAGCCGGAAAAAACGCAGCTCACACTTACCGTCAGTGTTTTCTAGACAGTTAATTAAAGCTGGTTTTCCGTTCAAAAATCTGTACCTCTACACAAATCATTTGCTCTGCATTATGCAATCAATTAATGACAAAAGATAAAGTTTCATGTTGATTTATCTTTTTCAAATGTTTTGAATCAGTTCCCTGCGAGGCTCATTTATACCCTGAAGTAACAATTAGCTTAGTAAGAAAGATCAGATTTAATAACAACAATTTTAGTGCCAGACCAGCATTGTAGGAGACTAGATCCAGTTTGTGGGGTGATATTATCAACATAAGTTGAGTTGGACACCAGTGTTTCTGGATATTGGAGCCTTTTATGCACGATGACAGTAGGTGACGCTTGGCTCATTTCTATTAGTATAGCTGGACTCCAGAACGAAAACGCATAAACGCTGGTTATTTCAGAGGCTTTTGAGTTCTACAGACACACAAAATTAATAATATACTTTTATGAAATAAAACATTCAGGGGAAATAAGCAGGTGCTTTGTTTCACACAGCAAATGTAACATATTTAATGAGTGTCATCAGTAAACAACAGTCAGTATCTCAGTATCATGTTTGTGTCAAGTATCAATGCGACATGTTGAATAGACTATATACAGCAAGCTGTTGTATGTTCTGGCAAGTTTTCTGAGTAAGACAATAACATGGGCCAGTTTATTGTGTACATTTAAAATGTCATCTTTTCATTTCAGTTTTTAATACTTAATACCACAGATATGTTATATTTTACATTTAAATTATGCTATTTTACACAGCATTGCCTATTTACACTTGTTAAAACACTGAAATGACATTTTGAGACAGTTTCTTCCAACTATATTAAATATTTTAAAATCAATATTCAAGATTCAAAACACTGTATTAACAATGTATCCACATTGTATTAAGATGTTGTTTCCCCTTTATAAAAAGTGTAAATGTGATGTTTCAGTGAAAACTCAAGTTTCTAATTCTATGTTTCACTTTAGTGAAACACTGTCACAGTCTATCAGAAATTAAATTTGATCATATTAGTAAGTTTAAAATGAAATACTTCGCACTGTCAACTATGCCATACTTTTATATGTAAATTATGTCAAAAAATAAACATTTAATTTATGTTTTCCTTGAAGCAGAATCTGGTTTTATAATCATCAGAAACTTTTGTGTGTTAGAGACATGTTTCATATTATGTTGTGTGTGTCATATACACTACTTTATAATGTAATGCTGATCGTTCATAATCTCACTTTAAAGACATCTATTATTGAACCTACTCATGTTTCAGCACATAGTGACAGCACAGGTTAAATTGTATATAAATATACATATAAATGTATATGCAAAAGTAAGAAAAGTTATCTTGCGTGTACTGCTAAACTCCCGCAGGGGGCAGCACCTGTGCTGCTCAGCTGCGATCACAGCTGCGTTTATTCTGGGAAGAAGAACCACTAAACCACCTCTCGCAACAGCTTGAGAGGACTAGAGAAGGTATTTTACCTGTTTCTTTGCTGTTTGACAACGGTTATACTACCTTGTAGACGTATTTTAGTTAACGTTATAAGCCAGAGATCAGTGTCAAACCAAGCCAAAGGCGATATTTCCGTCAGAAACTCAGTAGCTTAATTTTTAACTTGTAAAGTCTCGCTTCTGTTTCTGCTGGCTAATGTTACCGTTGATCTGTTGGGTCATTGTTGACTTTTTTGTCAGCGTCCACCGATCCATTGATTTTCCTGTATCGCGTTAAAACACAATGTAATAAAAGTATGAAACACACTTATTTAACCACCCAGGGTTCAGAATTGCTCCAGTGCTAACAGTAGTTAGCCAACGTCACCTTAGCTGAACTAGCTGTGAATGTTTGTTTAACGTCAGATTCATTTTAAGTTAAATGAAACTGGAGCCAAACGACATTTAGTTGTGTTGAGTTTAGCTCGATTTTTTCTTTCTTTTACGCATATATTGGTGTATAAGTGTTTTGAGTTTAGCACCGGTGAGGTGAAATTGAGTCTTTACTCTAGTTACCATGGTAAACGGGAAACGTTTTGTTTAATAAAGTTTAATTCAAAACCTGTGGTGAAAAGTAACTAAACTACTAACTTACGGCTTTTACATAATTTATATGTAATTTTAAGTCAGCTCCCCTTATCAGATATTTGTATTTTTATACAGTAAACCTACTTTATGAGGACTGTATAAAATGCAGGTTTGTTTTAATGTGCAGAACTTTGTGGTTTTATTAATCAAACAACCCATTTATATATGTTTTTTCTGCTATTTGGTTGACGTTACACACCGTTTAAGTTTTTATTGTACAGCACCTTGTGTTGTTAAACTTAAAAATTCAAATAAAGCTTGATTGATTGATTAATAATAAAAATCTGTAGATGATTTAGATTAAAAAATTACTTAATTGCTAAAGTCTGTTGCATGTTTGCAAATCCAGACATACAGTTCGTGTTGAGGATTGATGTATGACAGGGTGTGTGTTTACTGTTTCAGAATGCCTTTCCATTTCTGCTCCCAGTGTGGGACAAAGTTGCAGCCAAATTTTAAATTTTGTCCGTCATGTGGAGAGAAGTTACCCTGTGCTGCTGATGTATCTTCGAGTGTGAACTCAACCACTTCAACCGTATCTCCATCCAAAAAAGAAGAAGCAGCAACATCCTTAGTTAGACCAAGCCTTGCTTCTGCCAGAAGTTGTGAGTCCACAGAAAGTATGGATAAATATAATTAGGTTTTGATTTAATTTGAAGATACTTAGTGCTACTAATAGATTTTATACCTTTTGGTTATGGGTATTGACTTTTTTAATTCTATCTTTTAAAACATTGTATAGTCTGTTCATACATCACCTCAACTCCAAGTCCAGCTCGCCCTGCGCTGCGAAAGACTCGTAAATCCCTTTGTCTGGACAACGATGTCAAATTTAACGTTGAATATCCCACTCAACCTGAAGGTAATTAAAAGCAGTTTTACTTTAAAGATGTTAGTTTTCTGATCATAGATGTAAAATAGATGAATACAGAGACATGCCGCAGCAAGAAGAAGCATAAAGTGTCTCAGTACTTTATATGTAAGTCAGCAAGTTAAAGTGACCAGTATGGCATCTAACCTTTAGAAACACTTACATTTTTTAACAATGAATTTGTTTTGATGTGTAAATACCTTTACATTTACTGCTTCTCTTATTTTAACAAATGGTAGTACAAATATTTCCCAACATGAAATTTAAATCTGCTACCTTGCTTCTTGAAAAGAATGTTTATTTTGTATTGACAGAGAGTGCTGTTGGGTTCCTGGTATCTCCACCAAAGCAGCAGAAAGTCACTTTCCAACCTGACCCAAAAGTAGAGCCATCTTCCTTTGTAAATGAGAAGATGGTTCAGAAGTCTGCATCTTCTCCTGTAAAAGTCCAGCAATATGGTGAGATGAATCTCAGAAAAAATGTTGATTTATTCCTTCTTAGCAGCAGCAGCAGCAGCAGCAGTAGAAGTAGCAGTATCGTATAAAAACCACATTGTCTTTGTTGTATGTTTCAATGTTAAAGTCTTTTCTTTTATCCCTGTTGGTTGCGTCTGGATCCATGTGTAGTCAGAGGAAAGGCGAAACTCTACAGCCCTGTGAAGCAAATGGAAGAAAGAACTAGATTGATGGATAAAACAAGTGGGAAAGCAGAAGGGTCAACAGTTGATGACTCTCCTGTGGCTGCCCTTTCTCCAGTTTCCTCACCAATGTCTAGGTCTCCTGTAAAAGGTGAGCTGATGTTACACACATTTCTCCACCACTGTTTCTCAATTTGGTTCCCAAAATGTTCATGTTCATTTAAACTCTAAGATATGCTTTTAGACCTATTATTCTCCATCTGGTTATATTGCCAGCTTTTTCTTTAACTGTTAGTACTAATTAAATGGATAATATGGAGTCAGATAGATGTTAGAGCCCAGCAAAACAAATAGTCAACACATATATATATATATATATATATATATATCGCGCTCGAGCGCCT
>JAUMHF010000017.1:5324373-5361827 GCA_032359275.1 Microctenopoma steveboyesi | reverse complement strand
CGCCCTCCTGCCACTGCAGGAGGGCGAAGGTGTGACGGACACAACAGGCAAGAAGTGGAAACTGATGAAATTTCCCCGTCATGGGCCAATCTCTCCAGTCTGTTATTGAGGAGGAAGATGAGTATATATATATATATATATATATATATTTTTTTTTGTTCCAGACAACTTAAAATGTGAGGTCTACATATGTGGACGGCAGGTCCTAGGAGGTTAGACCAGAGAGATATTCTCCTGATAAAAGTTTTGTTTTCTGGGATGTTGTCACAAGGATGTCAACTGAGACAAAGTGGTTTTATTTTTACATCTTTGCATAAATGTGCATCTACAGGAAAAATCAAGGCCAAGAGGGCAAAGCACTCATTCCCTTTGGTGCCACTGCAGGAGGGCGAAGGTGTGACGGACACAACAGGCAAGAAGTGGAAACTGATGAAATTGCTCGGTCACAGCACGACAAAGCTCATCTACGAAGGTGAGGCTGTACTGTGGAGAATTAAACTTGAATGTTACTGTCCATATTAGTAATGATAATTGTTACCTTAAAGCAGACTGAAGATTATAATGAGACCAGTTACGATGACCTGCATATAATGAATGTAGTGATGGGAAAATTAAGCCTTATGAAACTTTGAGGCTTTTCTTCTATTTGTGTTGACAAAGATTTGAACAGCGACATCTGTTGGTTAACCGTGTTCAAGTAAGTGAGGCATCACACATTGTTTCAGTCACCAGTAAAAGCTTGTTTCATTCTAACGTCTTTGTTGATTTATACTATTTATTTGAATTTATTTCTTCGAGGAGACTCATCCAAACACACCGCACGTTGCAGATTCAATTTAGGAAACATGTTTGTGATTTAGAGTTAAAATAAATCAAACAAACAAAAAGGAAAGTTTTTATAGCTTCTGTATCATTTTCCCATCACTAAGAAAACAAAACTAAAATAATTGTATTCATTTATTTGATCAGTTGTAGGTTCGAAGGTCTACTTTTACAAGGCTAAAACTAGTTTAGTAGTTTAGCTCCAAGTCTCTTTTAAAGAATAGTGAAAAATAGCGTGTAGTGTCATGACTGATTTACATTGTTCGGTTCTTTTCAGTTTCACAGTCAAATTCCAAAGAATCAAACCACATCCTCCAACTGGTAAGAACCACCTTAATTTCAATTGTAAAAAAAACAAAACAATCAAACCTCTGAGTACCAAAGTGGTTTTCACACTATTGTCACAACCTACCTGAGTTGCTATAAGTGAAGACATAGTTACTTTACCACTTACATACTCTTTACCAAATTGATAGATAACCCTAACTCATTCTCCAATTTCCAAGGAGGTATTCATTGTGTCCAGTTGTGATTAATAAAGTTAGTTTTTTACTCTTAGGGAACTAAAGATGGACGGATCTACAATGAGCAGAACTTTTTGCAGCGTGCTGCCAAACCTGCATCTGGTGAGTGTTCAATCTTTTTTTCTGAAGCATTTACCATTTATTTTATGTGATAGACCAACATACAGTCGTGTGCATAACCCTAAAGCATGTTGTTTGTCTTTAGTGGAGAAGTGGAACAGACAAAACAAGATGGATTTCCTGGGGATTCCTTCCTGTGTTGGCTTTGGTCTTCATGCAGATTCATATAGGTGAGAAAAACTTTTATAACTTATATAAAAGCATTTCTCACCAGTAAAACATGTTGTTCTTTGTTTCATAAGGTTTCTGATTTTCCCCGTCATGGGCCAATCTCTCCAGTCTGTTATTGAGGAGGAAGATGAGTTTCTGTCTGAGAAAGATGTTCTGCAGCTGGCCTGTAGAATAGTGAGTGTTCTCGTGTCATCTGTGTATGATGTATGTTTTAAAACTAATCCCTCTTTCTGAACAGTCCGTCATTTCTTTCCTTTCACAGTTAGATGTTCTGCAGTATATCCATTCAAATGAGTATGTTCATGCTGATATCAATGCAGAAAATATCTACATCAAACAAGGACAGAAATCACTGGTGAGTAATATTCTGACTCTCAGTCAGTGCATGTGATTAAATGTGTTTTATTATAAGCACTCTACTTGTTTGTGGTCAGATCTACCTCGTAGGATACTGCCTCGCCTTCAGGTACTGTCCAGGGGGCCAACACGTAGAGTACCGTGAAGCCAGCAGGACGCCGCACGAGGGCAACATAGAGTTCATCAGCCTGGACGCACATAGAGGAGCTGGTATGTGACATCTCAGCCCAAAATATAAAACTCTGCTACCTGTGTCAGGGACTTAAATCATTCCATCATAATAGTGAAAAACAAACGCTTCCAGATTTTCCTTCTCCCTTTCACGAGGGCTGAAGTCCTCCCACAGACCATCTGCCTGCAGAGCTGTCGGCTGTGATTTTATTCTGCTGAAGCCAACTGTTTTTTCTTACAGTGGGAATAGTGTCTCAGTATTGTTTAGTTATGTGTATTTTGATAAACCTACGATGTTGTCATCACTTTGTGTTTCTGCTTACAGCTCCGTCACGACGCAGCGACTTGCAGTCTCTGGGTTACTGCATGCTGCGTTGGCACACAGGGCTGCTGCCGTGGACCAGCCTCACTCAACCGGAGCAGGTAGCTGCCCAGAAACAGAGGTGGGAGATTTAAAATGAAAAAAATGAATCAAATCCTTGCTACATGCCTGTGTGACATCACGCCACAGTGGTGCAGTACAAAGAAGATGCAAATTACTCCAACAAATCTCATTGTAGGTACGTGGAAGATGTTCCTGCACTGTTGAGTCACTGCTTTGGGAGTAGGAGTGTTTCTCGTGAGTTTAATTTCTTTGGTAAAATAACATGAGCTTACGTGCTGTGTTCTCACAGACATTTCACCCGTAGGTGCTTTTGAAACCTACCTGACTGCAGTGATGGCTCTGCAGTACTCTGAGCAGCCAGACTACTCAACACTGAAGGCTGGGCTCAGTGCAGCCTTATTGCAGCTGGGGGGGTCACTGCAGCTGCCACTGAGTTTTTCTGTAAGTATATGTATACATGCATCTGGGTGTGTGTCATATTCTGCTTTCATTATTTTTTTTATTATTTTGTTAATTAAGCTTCTGCTTCAAAAGCTTTTTCTGAAGAAAAAAATGTATTAAGTATAAAAATAAATCTAGTTTATTTAGAGAGATTTGTCAATAAAATAATAGAAGTTATATGTTTTTGTGAGTTTAACGCGTGCATTGTTCAGTAGTACTGCAGTCTTTTCAAACTAAAAGTACAACCTCCAGTGTTCACATAGTTTACTGTAAACGCACTGTTATAGTAGTTAAAAAAAACTTAGATTAACATTTTATCAGCTTCACCATCAAACTGTTTATGCTCAAACTGCTCTTTATGACGAAAGTTCAGCAGTTTGCGATGATTTCACATCTGTTTTTTATTTTCAGATGCAGTGAACAGAAAGATGATGGCTGGAACAGGTGTTTGTTCGTTTTAACATGCTTCCTTTACCTGTAATGTTATTGCACTGAAAGTTGTGTTACACAGTTGATTATGTTATTTCTCAGAAACTGCACTGTGGCTTTGTAGCATAACAAGCACAATGCTGATGGGAGAGGAACTGTACTGATGTTGGGTGAAATGAGTCACATTGTTTGCATCACTTTTGTTTTGATGTATTTTAAACCAGTTTTGTTACAACAAGTTTTAACAAATTGTAAATGGGTGTACAAGTTTGGTTTTAGCAGTGAGTCTACACTAAAAATGTCAACTCACAGCATGACCTTAGTGCTAAACAGTGTAAATGTGTGGATTGTCTTTTTAGGCCTCTTAGATGTAGGAATACCCGCTTAGCCTGAATAAAAAGGCCACGTTTCTAATTTAAAATGGTGCCTTAGTCTCTCGATGTTGACTCTGACAGAACAGAAAGCAGAATTCTTCAGTCCTAATTACAGCTTCCACAAACACAGCAGACATATTAATTTTAAAGAAACCTTTATAAAGTTTAAACATTTCTGAACATAAACATTTAAACATTTCAAGACATATACAATTTTTATATGAAACAGTAAATATCTCTTATTGTGCACACTCTTAAAGTAATTCAGAAAATAAACACTTGTCTTTTGCCTGATCTCTCCTGTCGTGGCATTTAAAACCTTACATCTGTCTCTTGAGGCACTTCCTGAATATATCGAGGCTTTTGTAGAACAACGTAAAGCACGATGCTGAAAGTCTTTAGCACTCCTGTGAGGCTGCTTTTTGTGCACCGCTACGGACCCGGCAGCTTCCTTACACTGGAGCCCAGCTTACACACTTGAACAGATCAGTTGATACACACATGCTGGCAGTGTGAGACGGCACACATGCGGGTTTAAATACACTTTCACACTGCAGATTGTTTTCGTTCTTGTAAAAACTGAACTGTTTCATGTGTTTATATTCATTTCATATTTAATGCTTTTAAACTATGTAGCTCAGGCCCTGGTGTAGCTGCGAACATTGACTGTCTCTTGTTGCCTAAAATTAAACGACCCTGTTGGTTTTCAGGGAGAGTTCCTGATTTGGAAATGACTTCATGTCCACAGCACGTTGATAAGAATCTTCAATCAGCACATGTTTATGAAGTCTTTTCCTCTCCTGCCAAAGGCAAAAGTGCTCTGAGCTGCACACTGATTTAACACTAAAAATCACAACCTCAAATGTTTTTTATATCCACAAATACTGATACCGACAACCCAGTAGGTGATTGTATGATTCTCTGTAGACTGAAGAACTGCATCAACTTGCACCATTTCAAAATTAGTAAATACTTAAAAAAATGCACTGTAATAAAACCAAAAACAAGGCAGCTTTTAGCTGTTCCTGAAATGTTTACATTTTGGACACTGGATTTTACACAACAGGAACAGTTTGTGAAAGTGTAAACGTCAGTGGGATCCCACTTTACCACAGGCAATGTTGTAGAGTGTGTTGAACTGATCAGGACTTCTGCAGGGACGGGTATGTGGGGGAGATTTTTTAAGTCACCACGAGATGCAGAAAGCCCGAGCTTTATCGCTCTTCGTCAGAACAAGGCAAACGTGCACAAACGCCACCACAATGGAAGAGCTTGTTTGTCAGAGCAGTAAGTGGAACATCCTCTAGGCCTCCAGTCCCGCAGTACAAGAGGAGAACGGCAAGAATGGATCATAGTGGGAGAAATGGTTAACGACGGTTCCAATATGTCGTTTGGAGATAGTGGCCAAATGGCTGGGAGTGGAGGGAGGCTCCTCCTGATCACGGGGACGTGTCCTCTCCTAAGAGATTAAAAACACAGTGAATTAACAGACTTCTCACATCTGCGGTTGTGTTGTCGCATCACCAAACTCCTCACCGTGTTGTTCATCTCCCTTTTCCTCACTGGGCTCCTCGTTATCCTCGGGTATTTCCACCTGACCCAAATCCAGCACGTCCTCCGCGTTGGACTCCTATGGTTTTTGCAGAGTTTTATTTTTAAGTGAATTTATGTGAAACGAGTCACACGAAATCTTTACCAACAGTTAAACAGTGTCTCTGTTTACCTGTGATTCAGAGAAACGATCCTCATCCGAGTTCCTAAATCCTTCTGGGGCTTCCATAAGAATCTCAAGAGCATCCACCTCCTCCTCGTCGCTGCAGCGTGAGGCGACATACAAATATATAAGTTAATTAGTTAGTTAACCCTATCCTCATCACACGTGTTCTGTATCGTCATGTTCCCCCTCATCAGTTCAGATGTTGATCCTCGATTCAAAAAGAATGCACCAAAAACAAGATCCTGTACTAGACACTGACAGTTTTTCTCCTCAAATGTTCTACGGTCAGAGGGATGCGACAGGAAAAGACTGCAATGGTTTTTCCACAAAAGGCCTTAACTACTGTCTATTACTGCACATTCCCTCTTGGTGAAAAGAGAGGTGGAAACATCCCTTCAAAATAAAATACAAGTTAAAAAGGAGATCAGCACAATCCTCACCAGGTGATCCAGTGTGCAGTGGCACGGGTCGCACCACTGTTCAAATTCCTGCACTGCTCTGCCACACGACAACACTTTCCCACCTGAACACTGTTATCCAGGTGGTCTCGAACTGTGGTTTTAAATCTGGTTTCAATATCTGCACAAGTCTTGTTTCACCACGCAGACTTGTTGTAAATAGCTTGAGGAGCACGAGGAGCCGTGTTTCCATCAGACTGAATCATTAATATAATCATTGCCCCTAAAAACTGCCTTTTAAAAGAGTCTGCTCTGCTTCCTCTGTGGGAAGGTTTTATTTGCACAGGAGTGTAAAAACATGAATTGTGTCTGCTGTTAGAAATCAATCTGTAATATAAAACCACAAAATTCATTCAGATAAAGTCACTATAATTTCAAGTCAGACAAATGCGTTTGATACGACAGGACTGGACTTTCATTTATCTTCATTTCGAAATACATTTCTTTCTAATAAAAACAGTATGACGACATTGGTAAGCACCACAAATTCTCTTAAATTTTAACCTTTAACCAGCTAAATTTGGATAATTAAACATTGTGACTCTTAGCACTGTTGGTAATGATGTAAAGATGTGAGGTTATTTTATTCTGCTGTTAATGATACCGACGTCCTGAGAGCTGCATCATTACAGGTCACCGTGTCCTGCTTTAGCTGCCGTGTTGTTCACAGGTTTCAGAGACGCATTAGTAAAAGTTTTTTTCTCCTGCAGTTCACACAGCATCGATCACATTTTCTTATATATGTATAAATACAGATTCTGTCCAACACGTAACAGCGTACCAATACGTTGGGCTGGATGCAGAAGTGCTCTGACTGAACAGGTAGACACACGCCGTATACCTCGTATACCCTGCACCAGTCCAGCTCCAGTTAGCTCCACCTACTTCTTTAAAGAACGAAGTCAACCAGAGGAAACACACTGACCTTCGTTCAGAGGGGAAGTTATCTTTGTCCTTTTCGTCCTCCTGCGTTTCCTCTTCCTCTGATTTATTTTGCTCCTCCACAGGTTGTTCATTGAACTCTTCCTTCTCTGCTTCATCTTCCTCTTGTTGCTCGTCCTCCTCCTGCTCATCTTCATCAAGGTCAGAACAGTTGAGAAAGTTGAAACTTTCAAGTGCTGTCTCGACTTCCTGAGTGAAACTAGCGGAAGTAGGAAAAGGAATCTGTGGGAAAACAAATGTGAGGGTTAATAATCTCAAAAGACTTTCAGCAGACTTTACAAAAACACCCGATGACCCTGAACTCACCACTGGAGCCGCCTCAGGTTGTTTTAGCTCCTGGACGGACTGGGGTTTCTCTGATGGTTCAGACTGGAGTCTCTCGCCTGCTTCAGCCTGTTGAAGCTGCACTGACGAGTCCTCACACGGATCAAGTTTGACCTCCTCCGCTGAAACATGCGGGATGTCGATGTCCGACACGTTTGTTCTCTCTAACGCGGGAGGTTCGGAGGAGACGTCAGGATACGAGCAGCTCAGGTCAGCTGAGGTCTCAGAGAGGTCAGCTGATTGGACAGACGCCCTGTCAGTCACTGTACAGTCTGGGCTGTGAGAGCAGGAAGTCTGCAGATGGCCATTAGGCACCGCTTCTGTCTGAGAGAAAACCTCGGCGGCTTCTGTCTCGTCTTCTTCTTGGTTGGACGAGAGCGATGGCGTTGAAGCACTGGATTTGTGCGGAGTAAGCGACAGCTGACTGGTGAGAGTAGTCTGCAGCATGTTGGAGGCCGTCAGCCTCTGATGAGCCAGCGCCGGACTGGAGGAGTCGTCAGAGGATTCAGAGGAGTTGGACCAGACTGTCCCGTTGTCCATTTCTCCCTGACGCTTGAGCAAAGACTAGAAAAGAAGCACAGAGAGATTTATTTAACATTAAGTTGTCACTGTTGCGTCCACACGATGCAACAACTGAATCGTTATTCCAGCGTTAAACAAAGAGAGCTCGGAATGTAAACAGCTAAATTAAAGCTAAAGTGCAGATTTATGACAAATAAGAAAAACAGGTGAGGCTCAGAAAACAGCTGTCGTTTAACTTCCACCATAGTATATAAATATTTGTAATATTTGTTATTTTAGTCTGATTTTGTTGATAATTTCCTGATAAGATAGTTTGTTAGAAATCAACTACATCGATTAAATTCATGAAATGTAAATAAATTCACTATCAATTAAAATCTATACAATACTATCTTCCCCCCAAAAATGGTCCAAAATGTGATTTTATATATAATGAAAAACAAAACTAATAAAGCACTGTGTCTGTTTCTGGCGTGAGCTGATAATTATCAAATAAAATTATACATTTTATTGTAAATTTAATAGAACAATTAGCAGAATAACAAAAACATTTTCATTTGGTAATAAATGATTCCTTAGTTTGGTCACTATGACTACAGCTACGTCCCAACACACCGACTGTACAGACGTGAATCGGGGGGCTGTGCGGATGAATTCACGGTGTAAAGATGTCGTCCTGTCCATCACAGCATCGTGGAACGACTCCACCGCCAAGCAGCTCAGCCTGAGCCCCGCACGGGACACGTTCTTCAGCCAGGTGAGGAAGAGGAGGGACATAATGGGAAACTACTCAACCACTATTAAACAGCTACAAGGGCCACAGCTCCGCTCATACATGCTACTGCTGTCACACAACCCACTACCGCTATCGCTGAGTGTCCTCGCATCAGGCCCACAGCCACACGTCCTAACACACAGACCTCTGTGAGCATCCTCACACACGTCAGTGCTACCGCTACACACAAAGCAGTTGGGGAGCAGCTGAAATAGAACAACCAGTGAGATAAACATGTAATCAAAATAAAAAGACTGATTCACAAGGCTGCTACAAATTCTTATGAACGAGGGGCTGGTTTCACAAAAACAGTTCAAGACCACAGTGCTCAGTGAAATCAATGTGAAAAAGATGATACCCTCCGCAAACCCGGGAATTAATGTAATCTGTCTGATTCTGGTTCAGGAGCTGAGATGTCAGATGACATAACTGAAAACTCCTTCAGATGACATCACCTGGAGGCGCGAGCTGACATAGACCACAACCTCCACAGGTGGAGCAACCAGCTGACATCATCTAAATCATTATCAGCTAGAACAACGGCATTTTAATATTTTATCAGATTATATCAACATATATCAGAATCACACATGTTGATAAGATATATATATATAAGTCGCCCTTTAAAAACAGTCTCTGCCCGTTGGTCACGGCTTTGTGCTCGAGTTTCACAACAAAGTTGTCACTTCTCCTGTTAACACAGGAACATGCTTTGGGTTCTTAGTTCTTGAGACTTTAGAACCTGCTGTATGTCAATGAAGACAGTGGTCAGTCCCGTCCCATCAACAGCGTGAGACGAATGTATTCATTTCATGTCGTCTAAGCCTGTTTCTGTTCCCTCCTCAGAGCAGACTCAACTGTGAAACACAACAAGTTTCATAAACAAAGACTAAAAGGAAATTAATTATTCAGCATTTGTAACGTGATTTCGTAGAAGAATAAGACAATGATGAATAACTTTGAGCCATGTTTTTGATTTAGGTAAAAAAAGGTTCGAGTCTGCTCCGAATCTGTAGCACTCAGCTTCTCTTTGTGAAACCGCCCGTTGTGTGATGGAAGCTGTCAGTGTTCATTGTGACTTACATAAAACACCTGCTCCCGCATGGAGGGCGTGTCAGGAGGGCTCTGATTGGACAGCAGTCGCTTAGAAACTGTACTGGTGCACGATGTCTGGTCATCCTTATCAAACGGACTGAGAGAAGAAGCAGGACAAAGAAAAATAAACTAAATGAAACAAAGAACTAATAATGAAGTAGGACTGGATGTGTGCGCAGCGGGTGGAGGTACCTCCAGGTGACCTCTAAGTTCAGCTTCACGGTGCCGAGGTCGTTGATGTCCACGGCCAGCGTCTGGGGGAGTGGGCAGAACAGGTCGAGCATCTCGCAGGACACGCTGCCCACAACCACGTGGTTGGCCAGGCTCTTCAACTCCGTCACCTTCACAACCAAAACAGGGAGAAACCAGGAATCCAGCGACCACTGTCACCATGTGAAGCATTTTTAAAAAGGTAATAACAAATATGTCTAAAGCCAAAGCCAACAATGTGTTCCTTCTTCACATAGGAATTCACTTCACTTCTAAGAAAATAGGTTCGAGCCTCGTATCAACATTCCTAACTTCAGAAATCACTTCCATCTCCACCAAATGTAGGAGGTGTCCTAACTGGTCATGGTGTTCAGACGGAGACGCTCTGTGGGAGGAGAGATGCTCCTACCAAAGAAACAAACATCCGTCTTTGTGCAGGATGCAACAGCTCCGTCCACCAGGCGGATGCTTTTAGTACCTGCTAAATATTTTCTCTCATCGATTGCTTTTGTTTCAGCCGGTTCAGACACTGATCACTAATCTCAATGTTAGTGATCTATGTGTGACTTTATACTGAAAGAAAACGTTTTTGGTCTTTTCACTGGACTTAAATAAGCACATATAGAAGAGTATTATCCTTTAAAAGCTGATGTCGTTACCTTTATTGACAGCAGCTCTGTGACGAGAGGCAGGAATATATACTCTTCGCTGTCCCATATCTGCTTGTTGCTCACTTCAACGCGTCCTCGTAGCCTCCAGCGTTGCCGTCCGTAGCGCATTAGGACCTAACGGGCCAAAGAGAGTTCATGTGAGGCAGCGAACGCGGAGACTGGCTTAAAAAAAAACTGTGCCGGTGCACTTGATCTTTTGTGCCTCACCTCATACTGGTCACCAGCACAGAGCCGTGCGAAGCCAGCGAGGCCTGAAACAGCCCAAATGACCAGACAAATGAGAACTGGAGTGAAGGAGGGAACGGGAAGTCACACGCGTGCGTAGAAAATGACTCACCCTTCATCTTGACATGAAATTCTCCCATCTGGCTTTCTAATTCACTCTCAAGAGAGCACATGTGCTGCAGAGACAGACAGAGTGGAGCTGGTGTTATTTCCTGTCACACCTGAAACAATGGCCTAATGAATCAATTCAGTTATTAAAAGTATTTATTAACAGTTTAATATAATTAGCAGGTGACATGTTTTGATTTTGCCACATTTTTGTGACTGAAAAAACAAACAAACACTGAAACATGTTTGTATTTTTAAAGCTGCTTTATATTGGTTCATAAAAATAATATATAATAAAATAATAATATTATATAAAAAGTCAAATTTTACTCTAAAGTATTTTCTTTGTGGGTGATTTGTTTTTCCTATATAAGAAAAAGATGTTGTTCAGCTTCTCAGATGTCATGTTGGTTTTCGAACAAGACAACAGTGAGTAGCAGCTCAGAATATGCTGGAACATAAACCACCACTACTGAATCTATTTTAGGGGAACACAGAGCAGAGAACCACACCCATTGCTGACACACTTGCTTCACACACGTTGACCTCAGGTTCGTCACTTGCCTCTGTGCATTCTCTGTAGCCCTTGTTGGCCTCGCTCAGGCTCTCTCTGGCCTCTCTGCTGCCAGTGGCGGAGTTAAACGCTGCCACCATCTTGCTCGCCCCATCACGCAGACGCCGTTGAATACAATAACCTTCGTACAGCTCCTCGACCTGGGAAAAACAACGTACTCATTGTTTAGCATGTTTGTTCACAGACAGCTGCCTGTTTGCACATCCAACAACGTCAGCATCCGTTTGGAGTCATGCTCGTGTCACTCACTCTACTTTTTGGTCGAAGTTAATCACCGATTTAGTTTTTAGCACCTATGAAATGCAGAAAGTATTCACCCCCCTCATTCTTCCATTTGTAATCTCTGTGTTCAGTCTCCTCTGTCCTGATTTTATCACAGTCATGTCTGAACTCTGTGTGAACCGTCAGCTCGCTTCTTCAGTCGAGCTGTGATGTCCAGGAGTGATGTGTGTGTTAAAGGCAGCGAAAACAAAATGACACTGTGCTGCACTTAGGTGAGAAACACGACGTTGCTGTTTAGTTATTCGATTATTACACATCGCTTTCTTACTTTTCTTACACCTGGACGTTCTGGTTTCACTTTAGTTCACGATAAGCAAGCTATTCTGAACTAACGAGAGAAAGAGTGACCCAAAACAGAGCCGAGGGGAACAACACATTTCACACAGGTGACGTATAGGAATACTTAAATATGATTTTCATTTTTAATGATGTGATACACACCTTGCTGAGGTGGAATTCCAAGCGACGCATGAACCTCTCTATGGCTTTCACTTGCTGTGAGAAACAGAACAGCGATTACATTTGAAAGACCTAATACAACCTGTCCTACTCTTTCTTTCGCAGTTTCAGTTGTCCTGCACCAGGTGTGAATGAAACTCACCTTGTCCAGCTCATACAAAGACCCCTGCAAACAAAAAGATAAGAAGAACCAAACGTCAGGCTTCGCTAAGTGCTCAATCCTCATCCAGACACCGAATGACTGGCGTGACTGGTTTGAGCGCTCACCAAACGACCGTTCCTCTTGTTTTCTCTGATCTGCTGACCCAGACTGTCCAGCTCCAGCTGGTGGACCTGCAGGTACGACCTAACAACACAAACCCTTCATCGTTACTGCATTTTATGGTGACGTCACACTTGGCAGCCGTCCACAGGGAACAACACAAACAGAGACGGAGATGTGTTTACTCACTGTAAGCCTCTGCGTAAGGCAGCGTACACCTCATCCAGCCGCTCGGGCTGGGGGGTTTTAGTGGGCGGCAGTTTAGTGGAGCCGGTGAACATCCTGCTTCCTTACAAGGCACGTTTCTCTTGGATCAAACAGTGCTGAGGGAGGGAGGGAGGGAGAGATAGAGCGTGGGATCATTTCTGTTAAAACCTTCATGGTTATTTCACTCAAGAGACGCTGACAGGCTGAGAGCTGCTCACCAGGGTGGGTGATATAGATTTGACACTACACCATGTTCACACAGCAATGTTTTGAAAATCATCTGCCCCATGACGTGCACACGAACAGAGATACAAAACAACCCAACCACGATAAAGTCAAATGAAAATAGAATAGGAATGACGATTTCACTCTTAGTTTGTTGCAGCGTTTACCTGAACCAAACCAAAACTCTTCTGAGTTAAAGGGAACTCCTACTGTTGCTCTAACATTACGCCTCAATCTCCTCTTTACAGTCAAAGCAAAATGAACGCGCACGTCCATTTTTACACAGATGTTACAGATGTATCGAGGGATTTATCTGAGAACAACGATAAAGGATTAAAGACAAAGTGGATCTAAAAGGGTTTGAGGAGACGCCCGAGGAGTCTGCAGCCCGAGAAGAAGCTAAATGTATAGCAGACGGTTCTCTATCAACTCTTCCATCGTGGTCCTTTGCACATAAAGCCTCACAGATAGTCTGTGTTGTTTATGTTATGTTATCATGAGGGGGATCGATCGTGATACATCGCGGATGATACGTAGATGCAGCACCGCCCCGCTGCTCACCTGCTGAGTGCAGAGATACTGTGACTGCTGTAGCATGCTGGGCGAGCCGAGTGCAGCACTGTGGCTTTAACAAACCAAGGCACATGTCCTGTAATTACACAAAAAGGACACATTAGAGCAAAAAGCGTTTTAGCTCGGACTATTTCTCATACTGTGTGATTATTAAAGAGGCTGATGATTAGCAGAGAGAGAAAAACTGAGGAAACCATTTTTTCACTTCCTCTCTCTGGCCTTACAAGGTCTAAATTAGTGAGTGAAACACATGCAGCCACCACAGTGGCCGCCGCTGACAACAGCAGAGAGTACAGTGTGCTTGTGCTTCTTCCCCTTCCTTCCCTACTTCACCACCCCCGCCTCCTCTACATCCAACACCACAGTACAGGAAGTCTCATGGCTGACTACACAGGAAATTTTACACAGACGTTTGGCCTAAGACTATAAAACCGTTCCTGCACCGAGTCAGTGTAAAAACTGACCTGCTTTCTACGCTCAGATTAACACGGTGCCGCATTCAGGGGAAACAGTTCGAAGAGAGGGTCGTGCCTGAGCTAATCTAGTCACAAAAGAGATTACGGACTTAAACCAAACTAAATCTGCCAAAGCAGGAGCCAAACCCCTATTAACACATGGGATCTGTGAATGAGCCAGCGCAGGGCAGAGCAACTGGTGGCATCTGTTCTGCATTGTTTTACACTAAACTCAGGAAGAGGGGAGAAATTACTCTTATTAAAACAGATGGGACCAAGTGTTCCACCTGTTGCAGCTGCTGAGATGGAAAATCCACAGACTGTGGTTTTAAAAGTTGCTCATGTAAGAATAAGCTGTATACACACACTACAGTTGTGTTAGTTTCTCCTGCAGCACAGTGAGAACGTGGGCTCTGGGAGCACCAGACCAGGGGTCCAGTTAAACCGCTAATCTCAGCTGCATACTGGGAGGATTAACTAGAGTTGGTCAGGGTTAGAAAATGGCAAAAACAAAAGGCACCAAACTGAATTTACAAATAAAAACCACCCAACCACACAGCCAAGGAGCATGTGCAGGATTCAAACATGCACCCGGAGGTGGGCACCGTCATGAAAGTGCAAAGTCATTATGATAACACACACAGACACAAATCATAGCCACTCATAAACAGCTAAACCAGCAGCCGACACACAGGCTCTGCAGTAATATTGATAATTATGAGCTCTAATCGCCCTGTTTCCTCTTTGTCAGATGTGCTTTTATCCCTTTCCCTACATTAGCAATCATTAGCTGGATTATTCCTCTCTGCAGAGCAGAGTGAACAAAGAGGACACTGTTTCCAATCACCTCACAAGACTGGAGTTTTGTTTTAAAAAAGCCTTTCATACACTCACTGCATGTTGTTTAGGCTGTAGTTTAGGCCTAACACAACCCCAGAATAACTTTAATTCTTTGGATACTGAAGACAAATGAATGGTCCAGTGGGTAAAATGAATAAATATTTCATTCAAAAGCTGATTTGTGTATATACTGTCACAAATTCATAAATACATACAAACATACATAAGTAAATGACCAACTTAGTAAAGAAAGACACACTCTAGAAGTTGGAGTGAGTGGATCTGTGCTCGTATAATGACATGGTTAAATGCACTGGAATAGATTCTATCCAAAAAAAAGTTTCATACACAAAAAACTACATATCTGAAGATTTTCTTATTACAACTTAAGTTTGCAAAAGTTTGCCTATAGTAAAAAAACACTGAAAACGATCAGATTAACACACATTTCAGCACAGATTTGTGTTTTTCTGCAGCTGCACGTTTGTATTGAGAGAATTAGTGCAGATATAAACCTCTGTTCATCCACACTTTGTGGGCCTAAGTGTGTTGGAGGAGGAAGAGGAGGATGAGGGCTAATGGTGTTACAATAAAATGCAGCCACCTCTATTTCCAGATTACTGGATTAACCTAACCCGGCGGCAGCAGGCCACTGAGTCGGATAAACACTGTCACACATCGCAGCAGCGCTCCTAACACCAAATTAGGATGAGGTTCAACTAGCAAACTTGTGAAACTGAGTCGAGCCTGATTTTGTATTCCATGCATATCCCACCCCGGCCCCCGGAGCTCACCACAGGCCACAAAAAGTCCCCTCCCGTTCAGACCGGGACCCCCAGCGCCCTCTTCCCCGAAAGAATCCGTCCACCAACTCACACCAAACACCACGAAACAGCTCGGGAAACCGGGGTTAGGGTCAATCAGAGCCATCTGGCGGATATAATTTCGACAACATCGCAGGGAAACCAACTTCACGTCGGACAGACTCGTGTAGAGGAAAAAAAAATTAACGGGATTCTTGTTGTTGTGACCTTGGCCAAATAAGCAGCGCCTCGTACCTGCGTTTAGATGTCCGACAGCCCGGAGAAAATGCCCGGAGTCCCATTTCCGACGCGATTCTCCGTACAGTTTCCAGAGGTTTACTGTTATTCTGGGCGCTGTCCGTCTCCTTGATTTCGCAGTTTTTGTCCACAGTCAAAAAACACGCTGCGCGTACCGGAAAGGACTTCCGGCCACGGTTTTCACAACAAAAGTTCTACACATTGGGCTTAACCCCAAGAAACGCCGGTCTGCAAACATAAGTGAAACTACAGGGATAGAAACTCAGCAGGTCAGTAAAATTACAAGTCACACCCTGTCTCTCCCAGTGTTTCACATCTACCTCTCTCGCTGTCAAGCTATTTAGAAAAGGCTACAACACCAAAAAAGTGATTTAGTTAAGTACAAAACAGTACTGATTAAATATTGATTTCTATTCATTAATTAAAGTGCAGAGAATTTCTGTTATTATAGAGATAATCATATAAAAACGGTAAAACCCAATTACATGCTGAGGTGATTTTAACTTTATGTACTGAGATAATAAGGCCAATATAATTAAATAATAATTAAGACAAATAACAAGGTTCGTTCAAGCATTTATTACTTAATTGTATGTTGTATTGAGAATCTGCATTGGTAGATATACCTATGAACATCTAAGCAAAAACAAAAGATATTATTGATTAATAATATTAACAATATTAATAGGATATATTTTATTAATCTTCTTGGGAAAATTATCGGTGCGGGTAGGAGGTATAGTACAAATATAGGTAAACAAGTGCTTATTACGTATTGCATATTATTGTGTGCAGTGAGGTATACAAGGCACATGTGGCATCTTGAGTGTTCAGTAACACCGCCTTTATTTTGAAATGCTGCTGCGCTAACCGGATGTCGTGTGTCGGTTAGTTACTGTGGCAACAGGGATGTCCGTCGCTGTTTTCCCTGTTGCTGCAGTTGCTGCGCTGGCGACGCCACGATGAATCAATCCAGCGGAAAAACGCGACCAACGTGATATTTCCGAAGGAGGAAAAGTACCGACATCTCCCAGAACCACTTCGGTCGCCGGAGTGTGGCCCAGTGAAACGTGTAGGTTCAATTTTAGTTGTTAGATCCTTCAGGTGCCGTAGCACCGAGAACCGTGTGACCAACCCGGGGAGGGGGCGGCGATGAGGGAGGCACGTCGCGCTTTTCCCCGAGTTGTCCAACAAAACCGGTCATTACAGCTGAAAATCAAGAGTGCTGCTGTTAATCTCATGCACGGACACTTCTTAAGACGACTTTTCTTAGTATTTCACTTATATACTGCTAATTTAGAGTGAACAATCAGCTCAAAAGACAACAGGTACCGAAATATTTTAATGCCATTAAATCCTTCACTTGACATTATTTAACGTTTTGTTTTTTTTAATAGGGCACTTTGTACCATTGTTTATTTAACGTTTAAGCTATCAGCCATAAAATAGGGTTATACCCAAGTAAAAGTACCCCACATTGAGTAGAAGTACCACTTAAAATAGGTAATGTAATAAATACATACTCTAAAGCCTACTTAGTACCTAATTAAATTCATAAGGCTTAGAGACTGATTTCTCTGGGTATCAATGTGTGAGTTTCTCAGAAGAAAACATTATAAACACATTATAAGTACCATCTGAAACCAAGAACAGGTTACGCTAAGAGTGAAGCTGCTGCCTGACAGTCAACACATTGAGAAATAGGATTTAAAAACAAGCCACTAAATGTTTCCTTTAACTCCAGTGAGCGATAACTCATCTCCCTTCCAATGATGCTGGAGGACAATGAGGCTGTTTACTGTTCCACTAATGCAAGTAACAGCCCTGGAGAGAACAGAAACTCTACAGAGTAGGGGAAGGCACTTTTAATTAGTCTCAACATGCTCTCCTCACATGATGCAAATTTACATCAGAAGAATTTGGTAATTTTGTATCATGCTGCTTGTATCTGTTAAATTAGACATGAAGTAATGCAAGGAATATCAATGTGCATCAGCATTACAGCTTATTCATTAACTATTAACATTTGGCAACCCCTTTTGTACAAATAAAACCAATAGAAATGGGAAATGTGTCTGTACCAAAACATTCCAAAATGTGCAGTAGTGGGAATCGCAGTGTAGATACAAAAGCCTTTTCAGTTCAGATACTGATTAAATATTTTACACAGGTAAAATCAAGTGAAATGTTGATAAGTCTTCTGTTTAATAAAATATATTTGCACGCAAAGTTTACTGACATTTGTCTGTTTCTTGGCTAGTTCATACAAACCACTCATGTTAATTTGTTCAAACCAGACCAATTTTAAATATCCGTGATTGAAATCATAACAGCTGCAGAAACCTAAAACACAAGCCTCAATGTCTACTTTTTTATTGGTTGTACAGTCATACATCTGTTCTCGTCTGCCACACAGTTAATAAAATGTCATTCAAGCTGCTACATAGCATTGCACTGCCAGTGGTACAAAAGGAAAACATCAACCCAAAGTGGAATGGCTACACAAAGGAGAACAACAAAAAACAAAAGCATTCTTTCCTTGCACTTATCATTGACAATGTTACATACACACGATCTAGGGGTGTTACAGTAGCAAGAAAGGAGCATAAGATAAGCAGTCTAATACGCCTTTTAAAACTAGAAGAAATTTAAAAAGGGGTTTACAGACTACAGAAAAATAAAAAATATTTCATTTTGATATCTCCAAGTGGCTGTGATTAATGTCAACAACACCTTTCATGATGACAGAGTAAGTTTTAACCTGGAATAAAATGTTGATAAGTGTCCCTTTTCCAAAGAGCTGATTTCTTTCCAAACTTAAGAGGTACTCAGGGCTCTTCAGTGAGGATGGAAGTCAGTGGAATTACAGGGGGAAAATAAAGAGACTGCTATCTAGTTACAACTTTAATCCACAAGGTGGCACAAACGTGTGGTAACATGTCCATAACAAATAAAATGAGAGAAAAAAAACTAATTACACACGCACACACACAGTCTAGATGCAAGACTGTAGAACTTTTAGGTGTTCTACACACCAAAGGAAATAAAAAAACAAAACGATTAATTACAGCTACCTCAAATGCAAATGTACTTAAGTCCTTATTAAAAATCCTTCTCACACTCAGGTTTTATTACATGGTTAAAAAAATCTAATCTTAAATTACAACAGATTATTGTTTCTGAGCGGGATGTGCAAATGTTCATAATCCTAACTGTCAAGAATTAAAAACAAGATGTGGTCATGGGTCTGTGTGTGTTTCATCACCGGTCCATCATGCTGAGGATCATCTCGGGGGTCAGGTCCCCATTTGGTGGAGGCCCAGACAGCTGCGATTCTTGTGCTGCACCCTCCTCCTGGGGCAGCTCCTGGATGGTCGTCTTCTCTGCACCAACCACCTCCTCCTCCTCCTTGTGATCGTCATTCTGGTCATCCTGTTCAGCTCCAGCCTCCTTTTTCACAACAATGTCATCCACCTCACCAGTGGCCTCGTCCTCCACACGGATGATAGCAGCCGCTGTGGAGAGTTTCAGGTCAGGTACTGCTACTACAGGACATAAATATCCCTCTCCAGACAGTTTATACACTTTTCATTCACAACAAACTCCCACTTTTTTATATTACAAAGTAAAATTATAAAAACTGACAGTTACCGTTGGGTTTGTTCTTTGGAGGTCGTCCACGTTTCCTCTTGACTGGTGGCTCCACAGGGGCTGGGATAGGGACGACAGGTGGGGCCTGTTCCACCTCAATCTCACTCAGCTCATCTTCCTCCTCTATTTCATCCAGGTCTGCCTCTAAATATGGGCGGACAATATGAGATACACCAGAGCAGTGAGGTGATGTGAAAGCTAAATGAAAACGTAAAGCTTAAACTTAATATTGACCTTGACAATGTTTAGGTTCATTGAGAAATAAAAAAAGCAAATTGTTTAGACTAAGGAGTTAAGACTGAGGAGTCAGTGCAGAAAGCAGACAAGTTTTGCAATAAACCTAGAAATCTTCCAGTGGGAGGACAACTAAAAGCTTAATCGATGTCATCCACAGGTAACTGCACAAAAACGTTACCTGTGTCATCATCGTCCTCGTCATCACTGTCCCTCCTTGTTTGCATCTTCCTCTTCCTGCCACGACGAGCCTTTTTGGGTGCAGGAGTTCCATTTTCATCTCCAGTGGTATCGCCTGTGCAGTTATCAGCATGACGGAGCATGGTGTTCTGTGAACCAGACAAACAGTTGGCACAACTTGTAGACATGCAACGTGAAAAAAAGGAAACAAAAAACATGAACTTCTCGTGTGTTAAATTTCAGAACTAATCGTACCCGGCGTGTAAATGTCTTGCTACACTTGTTGCAGACAAAGGCGGTGGGAATGAAGTTGGGATCATGGTAGCGCTTGAAGTGCATATCCAGTAGTTGCTTCTGTCTGAAGGTTTTCTCACATTGGCTGCAGGCAAACGGCTTCTCCCCTGTGTGTGTACGCTTGTGCATTATCATGTGGCGTTCCTGTAGTGTCACAGATCAAAGAATCATTTGTGCAGTAGCAGAAGTGAATACTTGGTGGTGCAGGTGCAGCATATACTACAAGTACACAAACCTGTCTGCAGCAGTAGTCACACTGATCACACCTGAAACGTTTCTCATTCTTATGAGTTTTCTGGTGCTGGATGAGAGCATAGCGCTCATGAAACACAGCATCACAGTAACGACACTTCTTTCCTTTCTCAATAAACGAGTGCTGCTTCCGCAAGTGAACGCCTACGTCAGAAATAGAAAAGACAGTGACTCAGTCAGATGTTTGCACAAGGATGCGACAATAAAGACAAAAAACTGTTCTGAAATTGTCCATTTCAGTGCAAACAAATTTGGGAGATCCATCAATTTGTATATTACCAAAGTACCATATCTACCTCAAATTGCAGCATCTAACTTACCAAGGTCACTCTTGCGTGCAATGACAGTATCACAGTGTGGGCAGTGGAACTTGGCCACATTCTCCGTGTGTTTCTGCAGAATGTGCATCTTCATGGTGCCACTCTGTGTGAAACGAGCATGGCAGATGTAGCACTCATATGGCTTCTCACCTGTACAAGAGGAGAGAGAATGTAGTGAATGAAATACACTTTTCAAACTGAGAGATCGAGATGAAGCGTCCTACCTGAATGTGTCCTCATGTGTCTCTTCAGCTTGTAGGTGTCTCTGCTGGCATAGCTGCACAGGCTGCACTGGAAGGGTCGCTCTCCAGTATGTGAGCGAATGTGCCTTTTCAATTTGCTGACCTGTAAAGAGAGAGCCAGAAACATTTAGATAAGAACATATCACATGAAATGGGAGGAAGAAATAGAGGGGTACTTCAGAGATTACTCACCTCCACACTGGAATAGTCACACATGGAGCACTTGAAGGGCTTCTCATGTGTGTGTTTGTAGCGACGATGACGCACCAATTCACCACTGGTCACAAATGCCATGTCACAATCTGTGCATTTATGTGGCCGAGTGCCTAAGACAAGAAAAATCACAGATACATTATGAGGAAGGAAGAACACAACTGATAAAAACCTTCGTTTGACTTTAAAGCACTCACGAATGCTTTTATTACCAGAACACATTTGTTCAAATAGCAGTTTCTGAACTACCTGTGTGTGTATTCAGGTGGTTTCTAAGAAGTGTGACTGTCCTGAAGGCCCTTCCACACAAGTGACATTTATGTGGCCTCTCATCTGTGTGGCTCTTCATGTGTCGGTCCAGGTTGGAGCGCCTTGGGCAGGTGTAGCTACACAGCTCACACTGAAAGGTCTTCTTCACACCTGTAGACAGAAAGGGAGGTTTTGGTCCATTCAAATTGGTACAAATGTCTATTATATAAGGATATTGTATAAGGATCAGAGTTTAGGTCTAACCTTTTTTCTTAATCTTTGTGGGCTTTGGTGGCTTCATGTTGCCCACAACTTTCTCAGCGTTCACCTCTGAGAGCAGCCCCTCCTGCTGCTCCTCTTCAAAGTCGTACACAGAAACATCCATGTCACGATTGCCCTCTGCATAGCGCAGGCAGCTTTTCTTTCCCTTCTTTCCTTTACGGACAGTGGATATGGGCATGTAGTCTGGATCCTTGGACCATTCTGGATCTTCTTGTTGGGGTTCAGTGGTTTCAGCTTCTGCTGGCTCTTCTTCCTCCTCATCCAGCTCCCCTCTCGTCCCTTGTAGCTCCTCATGGGCTGCCTCGAGCTCCTCCTGCTCTATAGTCTCCACCTCACCATTGGCACCCACTTTTACCACCTACAAAAAAACAATGTTTCTCTAGTGAGCAAAGGACTTTCAAAGACGACACAAAGAGCCCCACCGAACTGAAGATTGAAATAAAAATGGTTAGAGTTAGGTACTGCTAGCTAGCAGATCTGAATGAATCACCTGGAAGCCCTCAGGCAGGGGAAGAGTGTGACAGATAACTGGCTCTGTATCCTTGTTAGCTGCTGCTCCGTCGACATAGGTGGCCTGTAGTCCCTCTACAGTTGTTGTCGTCACTGGTACTTGCACCAGCTGAAGCTGGCCGAGGCCTAACGCAGTTCCTGCCTGCTCTTCCATGTTCACCACCTGCACAGAACCACATTTTTAACTCGATCCAAGAGCTACAACACTACACAACAAGACCAGTTACAAATCATCAAGCAATGGCTTTACGTGTGTTCTGTGCTGACCTGGAGTGTGATGATTTGACCCTCGTCTCCGCCAGTAACAGTCATTGTACTGCCTCCAGCCAACACCTCCGTCTTCATTTGTAGCAGAGTTGGATCAAGAGAGTCCATCACCATCATCTCCATGTTATTAGCAACCTCCCCCTGTGGAGCTATGGTTGTCCCCTGTATCAAGGCCTCTCCACCCACCGGCAGGACCTTTCCTTCAGGACCCAGGGCAGCAGCCTGACTTATATCCATGGAAACCACCTCACCCTCCATGGCAACAGGCCAACCAACGCTCTTAACAGAGAAGACATGAAATAACAATAGTTATATGAAGTCTGAGATGTGGTTTGTACCACACTGTATAACTACACTATAACTCAAATTATATACGTCTTCCATGACATTAGTGGGTGCTGCTTCATGAGGGCTTTATTTATGCTATGCTATACTGTTTAACTAGGTTATAAATAAATCTAAGTATGCCTAAACAAAATGCTCACAAAAAGTCATTAACATACCTATCTGTACTGATAGATCAATAACATTAGTCTAGTATTTCCTATAAAATCTATGTAAATTGTGACAGTGGTGAGTGGATTAACCAGAGTAACTGATCAGATCAATTAATAGATAAGTAAAGACCCACTGATCAGCTTAAAATGTGTTAGCTATACTTTTGTTGCAATTTAGGGATGTAACCTAATCACAGAGTCAGTTCCTTATTCTACTTTAGTACATGTCAGAGTGAGTTATTGTACTTTTAACTGCACTATATGTTTCTGACAAATAGTTACGATACACAGAAAGGCTTTAAATACACAACATTATCTACTGTGCTCTAATGTAAAAAAGGAAATTAGATTATTAAAGTATATCAAAACTATCAAACAGCTTCTAAATCAGAACTTGGATATGATTTGGTCAACACTGAATTATAATTATTGGTGCATTTGTGTGTTTAGAAAGATGGTTTTGCTAAGCAGCTTAATCTCGCTCTGCATAAAAGCGTCTGCCAAGCAAAGTAAAGTAATAAATGATGGATAAATAACCATGAGAGTACATTATAGGACTTTTGACCTTTTACATGTGAGTGTCAAATAAGTTCACTCACTCTTGTTTCCCCGCTGAACTACATATTTATGTTTCCAACAGGCCAGAAATGAACTCACTCCTATTGAGTGCCAGAGAATTACTTTCTACTGTTTAGACCCGTTAAATATTGAGTCTGACAAAAAGCCCACGTTTAACCATTCAAGCTAGAGTTTTTAAAACAAACGAAAAGCAACTAGTGACTGAAGCTGTCCCGTTTGTGCAGTAAAACCACAAATATTTCCTTTTGAGTAAGTAGTAGAGTAAAAGTAAGGCGTTTCACCAACCATGTAAGTTATTAACAGAAGTAAAGTACGACAACTCGGTAGAAGAGTAACGTTACAACACTTTCGTAAATGTACTTTACTCAAGTAACTTTCCATGTACGATATCGTGCATTCTAAGCCCGTAATACTAAAAAGCAGGTACGCTTAATAAAAGTGGTTCTTGGTCTTTCTACAAACAGATGGCTGCGTGTGTTCACATCTTAGAAATCGAAGTAAGTCGATCAGTCAATGCCCCAGACTGAAGTGGTCGGCTAAATTAAAGCGTCTATTTTATAACCTCTCGTTATAACTTGACGATTTATTAGTTTGAATGTTGCACATAGTTAACATGTGAATTAAAAACTACTTTTTAACAAGAAGTGGTAATAACTGTTAACTCGGGAGGCGCGAGTAACGTACGTCTGAAAACAGGAAACAAAGGGCAAGATAAGATGGACGACAGGCCTGAACTAAGTTAAAACAGAAATACTGGTAAATACAGCCATCCCCGTGGAAATACCGCGCAATATCTGCTTAAAAGCACCAAAACGCTCAACTAAAACACGGAGTTACGGTTTATAGGCGGATTTAGTGCATTTTGGATAACGATAGAGGGAGACAAACATCCCCCGCCAGCCGCCTGGCCGGTAAGCCCTACCGTGACACCTAGAGGCGGACGACGGCTCCTACAAAAACGTTTCCGTGTTTATAGGCAAAACAACGGCTTGACTTACCCCTGGCTACTTCTTTCCCCGGTTATATTCACTTTGAAGCTTGGCTCCGGCGGTCGAGCTCTCCAGTTCCACGGTGACGGCGGTACGAGCTGTACACCGAGCTAATAATTTTCTCCCGCTTTAGGAGAGTGGGCCCAACACAAAATGGCGGCTCGCGACTGTATCCGCGGCTGCGCTAGCACTGCACTCCGGGGAGGAAAGGGGAGTGGTGGAGCTATGAAGACGGGAGGAGCGGTGGTGTGATGGGCGCCAGATTTGAATTCAGCCGTGGGCGTGGTGTCCAGAAACACGTTAGGGACACTTGTTAGATCAGCGTTTATTGATTAGTTTATTGATTAAGAGTTGTTCACGTGTGTCTTAGCGTTACTTAACAGCAACAACACATTTGTGTCCCTGTAAATGGAAATTACATATAATAATATATTTGATGAATTAAAACAGTTCATAAAATCAACCACAAGAGGGCAGAACTTTAAAGTAGGTAAGCACTCACTTAATCTGTTAGGTGTTTTAATTCATCTTTATTTATATAGCGCCATTTCACGACATAAATCAAACAAGCTTTAGATAAGCCACTATACCTTTTTTTCAATCAGACTAGATGTCTTTTAATACCAAAGAGGAAATTTCTACTTAAGAACAAGCTACTGAGCAGTATATAAAGTAAGTAAAATCATTAAAGGACAATGTTTACTTTCCTTCCGTCTTCCCTATATTGAATAATAAAGTATCTCTCTGCTTGATGTAATGTAGTTGCTCATACTACAGTGGCTTCCAGAGGACACAGCTGGAGACATACATTTCAAGGGAAGAGGAAAGTTTAATATACAGGTGTACACATACTCCCCAACACGAGAGATTAAATTTAAAATTCAAGATTCTAAAAACTTTGTTAGTCCCAGAAGGCACTTTTTTGGCCAGCCCTCAATCCAAAGTCGGTTTTTAAGATTCTGAAATTGTTTTGCCTTTAACCCAGAAGCCTTTATTTGAAGTGATGTTCTGTTGGCACTGAACAGTAGCAACAATTTTTGGGATACCATGAACTGGGCAACTGAGAATCCCCCCAGACATCAAGCTGAAAATGGGAAACCCAAAATGAGACACAGTAAGTTGATCTTTGTGCATTTGTTTCTGTTATGAGAAAATATTAATAGTAGTTCGTGCTTTCTCCTGATTTTTTTAGGTGACCTGGTTGGTTAAGGTTCGATACCCAGCCGCAGCACCCAGCCCATCCCCTACACCAGGTGTGTCCTTGAGTAAGACACTTTGCGCTAGCTACCAGGGAAAGGCCTGTAGCTGCCCGCTGCTCCCCCCAGGGGGATGGGTTAAATGCAGAAGAACACATTTCACTGCATGTTTTACACTGTGTAACTATGTATATGACAAATAGAGTTAGAATTTAATTATTAATTTATTTTAATTTATATACTGTTACGTGATAACAAACCTTACAGCACTGATGTTACCTCAGAGTCGGGTTAAAGGTTAACACCAGTCACCCCGTATTTGAACCATACTTTACAACTCAGTTTTCCAGCAATGTGATTGCTAAATTTCTACTAACTTGACTGCTCCTCTTTATGCAACGTCCAAGTGATGTGTAATATTTTAGGCAATTTCACAACTCATGAAACTGCTATGTGCCTAACGTGATCTATACAAGCTACTAAATTATGGATACATTTTTTCAGTCTGATGTCCACATTGTAGCCTTGTTTTCAGTCTGACTGCGTACTTCTGTTGCATGTCTCCACCCCCTCCGCTCAGCAGTTTCTCATGGTCTTCAAATACTTCAAATTCCGTATTATTCCATGACTCTAAAACTAAGACTAACCAGTTATAACTGTATTGGGCTGATGTTACATTACTCTGTGTGGTAAAACCTGACTTGAGAACGAGAGAACTATGATACCTATGATAGTTAATCAAACTATTACAGTAACATGTTGATGTTCAATGATATGAAGCATGAAGCTAATGTAAATGTTTCATTTATGTCAAAGGTTTTAGTCAAGTAACTAAGTTGCCTGATTTGAATATATTCAAATGCAGTCCTCACGAAACCTGCAACATTTGCTCTCATGGGGAAAAGGAGTTTAATTAAGCAACATAGGAACTGGTGACTGTGGGTGTGTGCCTCTTACTGTTTTAGAGGATGTCTTACAGCATATTTTCAATCCTCTCTGGATTATTTAGGACATTTTCCTTCCTTATGTTGACATTTCTAATAACACTACATTGTGTATTTCGACACTTCTGTAGTGGTGAAAGAATCAAGTGTGTCAGCCTGTCATTTCTAGCATCTTTTTCCGCATTTAAAATAAATTATTAATTTGTTACATAACCAACATTTTGGTTTTGTTCATTTAAGCTTTTTCCACTGCAGTATGTCCATATTGTTAAATAACAGAATGCATGGATGAAACCAATCCTGCAGTGTGGTCACTTTGTACCTCTCTTTTTCTGCCTCCTCTTATTTTATCACTATCTTTTTCTCATGGTTTTCCTGAGAGGAGGGGTGCAGAGAAAGGCGAGGCTCTGTTGTCAGTTCTGTCAGTCTAGCCGGCTCGGTCCCTCCCACCTCAGTGGAGGCATTACATACTGCTGGAGCTCCTGCTCTTAGCAACGGTGCCTCAGCAACAGATCCACGGCAACAGAGCTCCACGGCAACAGAGTGCCGTGTCTCTCCGATGGAGCTGCCATTGGGCGGACCAGCGCTCAGGCACTACACCCAGAGCAGACCGAGACCTCACCGACAAAAACTGAACTATCGGCCCAGCAGACCACAGGTACTGTGATGAAGGATCAGAGAGAGGTTTTATAAAAAATGGAGGGTGAGGCAAAGAGTGTGGTGTGGTGTGTGGAGAGAAAATGGAAGAGGGGAGAGATGTAATAGGGTACAGAGGGGATTGGCAGGGGGAAGGGAAGGATGGAGGGGGAGAGCTGTAAAAGATGCTGGTCCCTGCATGAATAAGGCAGTCCCATTGTACCGGTCACCAGCTGTATGAAGCACCCTCACTTGGTATTTTCTGTGTGAAAAAGCACGACGACTGTGCATGAGAGCGGGTGCTAGTTTGATCTTTCTTTGCTTTTACTGTAAAAAAAATCTTTAAATCAAATGTAGAGTGATCATCTCCATTTTCCACTGAGCTGATCATGTTGTCACAGAGCATGTAGTCACTCCCTAGGAGACAAATGGCCAAGGGAGACCAAATCCAAGCAATTCCCCTGACAGGATATCATGTAACGGTGACTTCTGCTAATTTTGTGTACTGCAGTCCTCCTCTTGGCTTTTATTGCTACTTGTTCGCACAGATGTTAATACGATCAGGGTGATTCAACTCTGTGTAGCTGCAATTTTGATATCACATTTCCTACACTGGCAAAATGAGTTATCCTGCTTAGATTCTGCACGTAGAATCCAGTGACGCCCCCCTATTGTAGGTTACTGAGCAACTGACTCCCAGGAGGCTGGTGTGTAGCATGACTAGCTGAGAGATTCAAACCAAAATACACCTATAGAGGCACTAGTGCCAGAGTATGTGGGTTTTTCAGAGGTGAGGGTTATGCAATGTAAAGTTACGTGTTCACTATCAGTTCGTTTGATCTGTGGTGTTGAACAAGTGTTTGTTGTTCTGTGCTGTAATTAGGAGACAATAATTGAGAGTGAAAATGAAGTCCTTGAGCTCATGGGGCGAGTGGATGAAGGAGTTGAAGAGTTCTTTACTAAAAGAGTACTTCCTTCTGAGACACTGTGAGTATCACAGCTGCCAAAGTTGCCTCCTACCTGATATATGAAGGAGCTGCACTAGCAATTATACTGACTTAGATTTGACATATACCATCTTTTGTAAAGGAAAAGGCAAGATGAGGAATCTATCACGGTGCACGAAGTGGCTCCTGCCAGCTCTGTCCCGTGTCCACCGCCAACAAAAACACTCAGGAGGAAGCTTGGTGATTTCTTTACACTGAAAAAGAGACGAGGTGTGAAATCAGAGGCAAGCCACGAGGGGCGACCCAAGAAGACCTCCATCGCTGATCTCATTCGCCCACTCAGGGAGGTTGCCAGAGCTGAGAAAGAAAAAGATAAGGACCGAGTGAAGGAACACGACAAGGAAAATGAAAAGGAGAAAGCGAAAGAACAACCCAGCAGTGTTACTGGAGAGCCAGCTGTTCAGGAGACACCGGTTGCCAGCGCTCCGCCGCTGAGGGGTGAAGCGGTGCCTCCCCGCCGAGCTCTCAGAGAGGGGAAGTCCCAGTCTCTCATTTTACTGTCTGGATCAGCGGCAGCAGGGAATACTAATGCCAGAAACAACTCAAAGGTGCGTGTCATTAGAGCTTAAGTCATAAATACATTTAGAATAGTGGATTCATTTTGAAAGTAAGTCAAATGCTCTGCTCATGCTCATTTCAGAAACAATTTGAAGGCCAACATAGCTTTGAGCAAAAACTCCATCTCATGCTTCAACGCATTGGAGTTTCCAAACCCCAGCCAGGAGAGACACAGGTGAGAATTTACATATGTTTACTACAGGAGTCTTCAGAGGTGCTAAAACACATCCTAAATACTACCTTTTATTCTTGTAGAATCAGGAGGGAGAGATGAAAAAAGCAGAGTCTGAAGGTATGTCCTTTCATCTGTTTTGATATGTAATATAATTAAACTCTCCTCTGCTTCAGCCTAATGACACAAAATTCATCTCTGAGAGAGGCTCATCAGTTCACCATTAAAAGATTTTATATCTCAGACGCTGCTGATAAGACAAAAGAGCGTATTTGACTTTCCTCGTCTATTATGGGGAGATAATTATTATTTAATTCCTTTAGTAAAATAAGATGCAAATGGTTTTCGTATCTTAGGTACTATCATTGACAGTAAACCTGAGCCACCTGCTACTTTCTCAAAACCTCGAACGATGTCTGCGTCAGCAGGTAAAACACACACAAACATAAACATGATTCATATTTACAGCATATGATGAGCTAAAACATTCACACATTCGTGTTTTCCTTCAGATACGAGGCATCAAATTCGTCCAAGTGTGTCGGCGCACGAGTCAGCTGGGAAACCCGCTTTGCTTCCAAAGCCAGTTCTCAAGCCAGGTCCACCCCCAACAACATCTGGCCGCAACACACCTGAGAACGAGCTAACTGAAATACAGGAAACAGAGACAAACAGTCCCACTAAACCCAGTCCAGCTGCAGCTCCATCTCCTCCTGCTACCACTGCTCCTACAACCTCAAGCTCAGCCCCTGACTCAGCCACTTTTACAGTTCACCTTTCAAGTACTGTAACTGCCTGTGACACAGAAATATGCACTGACTCTGTTGACCCTACTGCAGCAGCCACAACACCTATGAGTGCTACAGAGCTTGACAGCAAAACTTCTGTCCCTGAAGCTACTAGTGCTGAACTACCCACCGCTACCTTACCAGCAATCATTCCAAGCACCAGTACACCCACAGAGCCCCCTGCCACCGCCTCAGATACTTCCACTTCCTCCGAGTCCATTACTCCGAGCCTCTCTGTCACTTCCAGCTCAGCAACAATAACTGCGCCTTCCATTACCACCTCGAAAACCGTTTCCGCTCCCAGCGTTGATGGCTCAATTGCCACAACATCAACAAATATGTCAACTGAATTGACTTTGCCAGAGCCAAATTGTATTCTCTCAGTTGATGCTGGTCCTGCTGTTGCTGCTGGTGCTGCTGCTGGTGATGTAGCTATATCTGTCATCACCACAACTCCATCACCCACCACCACCATGTTGGGCATGTTTGTAACCACCGATTCAGCTACTGAAGCCAGCGATTGTTCAGTTCTAACTCCAGTTTCATCAGTCACTAAAACTACATCTCCACCGAGCAGCTTAAGTGACACCATTACAACTTCCTCCACCCTTCCTTCAACCACCATAGTAAGCTCTGCTTCTCAGCTAGCCACTCTGAGCCCTGCTGATATTTCTGTTCCCTCCACCTCTTCCAGTGAAACAACCCCCACTGACACCACTTCCACCATCACCAGTTCAACCCGTGCAGACACCACTTACACTACCAGTTCAGCAACCACAGCTGCAATTAGCTCCCTACTCACAGCTGACTCAGACACACCACACATTAACAACGTCATAATAACCCCAACTGTCCCTTCCCTTCCTGCTACTGATAAATCAAGTGCTACCTCTCAACATTTGGCCAGTGTAGCGCCATCTAGTGACTGTACAGGCCAAGAGAATGATTTGCAGACACCACCTGGAGAAGGATCCACTGGAGAGCCCGTAGAGAAGACCACAGGTAGCATTTGCATACATGCATTTCTTTACTTTAACATGCATCATATGTGAATGTATGCTGAATACTGTTATAATAATGTTTTTCCCCTGAACAGCCAAGAAGGATGAGATGGATCAAAAGAACAACCTTTCTGAGATGGATGTGAAAAGCGAAGGCGTTGATGACGGGAAGAAGAGTAAAGACGAAAATGAGAAACCAACAATGGTCAGAAGTGAAGGAGCAAGAAAAGAAGTCCAGGAAGAATGTGTGAAAGCTGAAGAAGACACAACAGCTGCACCCCCATCAGGGAAAGAGAGCGTGCACAGCAGTGACGAGGGAGCGACAGAGAGTCCAAAACAACCAGAAGATAAACCAGTGAGTGAGAAGTAGTTTTAGAAAAATACAGAAATGGATCAATTCGGGACCAACTACTGTGACAGGAGCAGGAGAGGCCACAGTAAAGGGAAGGGGGGTGTGGTGGGGGTCGATCCATGGCACTTCCTACAGGGACCATCATGTTACAGCAGCACACCACAGAGGGTGGGCCACTGGACCAAAGAACTGAGATCCCCTTGGTGTGATGTGTGGTGTAATCAACAAATCCAGCAGTGTCTTTGTCCTTTTTTAACTTATGTTTGAATTTATTTTGCATTGCACACATGATTATGTACCATAAGAGAACTACTGTGGTTAATTACACCATGTTTACAATAGATGGATAAGAGACATAGCTATGAATATTAAATGGAATATCAACTTGACTTTGCTTCTCTGCTTTTTTATGAGTATCACATTTTATGCCTATAGAGCATTGTATCATACACTTGCCAGCATTTTCTGGCACCCGAGGGTTTCCTCAGTTGTCATGGAGATTACGAGTGGTTAGATATCACTGACAAAGTGATATCACTGAGGTTTAAACAGCCCAATGACAAAGGAGCTATCTTTCATCACTTGGCATCTACCGAGGAAAACTGTGAGATGCTGTTGAGAGCTCCAGAAAAGGCTGACTTATTACTTTTGCATCCCAGCCCAGTTTATAATCGGATGGCAGCCAATTCAAAATTTATTTTATTTCTATAAAGGAAATTAGTATTTTTAAATGTAATTTCAATCAGAAAATGTATAGCACTGCAACATTTTTCTATAATTGCTGTCACTTATTATGCCATGCTGCAGGCAGCCAAGTACTGAAACGGGACGGGGGTTAGATCCTACGTGGACAGACATGGAGGTAATTCAAGAACTGCATTGTTATTTTTATCCAAAACAAATTGCTTTCCGAGAGCTAAATTGTAGATGGAATGTATTTCGTTGAAACCAATTGCAAACCTTTATTTTGTAGAGAAAGTGGGGGTGAATATTGCACAAAACACAATGTGAAGTAATGAAGTCCACTATGAAACGTCTCCTTTGTAAAAGTGACTCTTTCTGCCAAATAGACAATACAGCGTTTTGGCTGGTGTGAAGTTTCTGGTGTGAATGAGAAAATTCACAGTCATGTAATAAGCCTGGTTTGTTTTTGGCTGTCTCTGTGAGATAAAGGGCTTTAATCCTGCAAAAATACTCAACAATAGATCATATATCAAAGCTAAACTACAATAACTGAGGTTCAAACAATATCTGGAACATTTCATGCTACATTCATAATGACAAACATAGGATTATAAAATATTTCAAGGTGATTCTCTACAAGAATCACATGCCTGGATTTATTTAGTTTATCCAACAGATATTCTCTCCCCGGTGACAGTCAGAGACTTGTCCTGACACACAGCTGTGCTTTCGATCACTGTTGTGCTGAAAGGACTAAAGTCAAGAGTACTGTGACAGGAGCAGGTTTTCTATGACTGGATTCATCCTTTCCTCAGAGATGTCCCCTCAAATCATGCCAACACCAGCTCGATATCGATATATTGTGAAGGATTTCAGTTACTTATTCTAATAAATTTAACCGAAACATGCTGTTTTAACGTTCACGTGTTGGGCTTCTGATTGTAAAAGGATGTGGATAAAGGCGAATGTATCCCTTTAAGAACACACACAACACATAAATCGTGCCAAAGTGCAGGGAAGCCCGCGTTATGTATCGGTACCTGCTGGTGCTCATCATCCGGAGCAGCAGGTGTCGCTGGCGGACGAGCTTCGCTGACCTCACCCGGAAGAGGACGGCCGAGGGAACCGACGGCGGAAGAGAAATTATTGTGCACAAAGTGCTGAGAATTTTCTGCGGTATTAGGATCGCCCAGTGAGTTGGAAACCAGCTATCGACCGAGGTACAGTTGCAGGAGGATCCCGCGTCGCCGTGCAGTCGTTAGAGATGTCGGTCGTGCCTCCCAGTCGCTCGTCCACTGGCTGGCCGCGCGGTGGTGCCGTTCAGTTCGGGAACAAATACATGAGTGGGCCCGCTAAACCGCTCACCCTGGAGAGGACCATCAACCTGTGAGTTCACTTCGAGAAATAACACACATGTAGGCGGTAGCAGCTTGTGCCTATCTGTGAACGACCACCGAGAGTTTTACATAAAGTCCTGTTCAGCAAGGCCACGCCGAAGTTGGCCTCACATTCGTACTCGTATTCGTAACGTTCAAATTATCAGCTTTTGTTTTTAAAGTGCATCAGCTGTGTTTTAAAAGCTCCACGTTTTATGGATGCTAAAGAGGGCTAATTTATTCTTGTAAAGATGTAGTTTTAGAGATTTTTTTCTATATTTATTTATTTTTTCTTATAAATACAGTGATGTTTGATCTGGACCTGACGTGGTCACAATAGCTAAATTTGCCAAGTGTAGACTAGTTTAAATGTTCAGATTAATCAAAAAATACAGATTTTGCTATGTTTCTGAAAGCTAACACGTTTAGACGAGTCCACATAAAGGATAATTTGACAGGAGTTTATCATCACCTTGTGACAACTTTTCTTAATTTTCATCTTAATTGGCAACGGACTGCCATGAATCTGAAGCCAACTTCAGTGTCATTCTTTACGATCTTTCATAGATTTAATCAAACAAGTTTAAGCCAGTTTGTTTTACTCTGTATAAACCCAAAGAAATCTGTAGCAAAGTGTTATTTTATAGACGCTTTTATCCAGAGCGACTATCGATTTAATATCTAGTCAGAAATTTGTTCACGTCACTTTCTTGAAAATTATCTGATTATTTTCATGGTTTAATCATTCAAAACATGTATGATATTACAGCTTTACTTTTTATAGCATATCCTGGTAAAGGACTTAATGATTTCCATCATGTGTAATTTTACATTAGATACCCTCTCACCAACTACACGTTTGGTACCAAGGAGCCTCTGTATGAGAAGGACAGTTCAGTAGCCGCCCGGTTCCAGCGGATGAGGGAGGAGTTTGATAAAATGGGGATGCGGAGGACTGTGGAGGGTGTTCTCATTGTTCATGAACACAGGCTGCCTCATGTGCTACTGCTGCAGCTGGGAACCACCTTCTTCAAACTGTGAGTATTGAACATTCAGAGGCTCCTGCACGAAGCTGCAGAGCAGTTGTCTGACTGTTCACGTCTCTTCCACAGGCCTGGTGGAGAGCTGAGTCCAGGAGAAGATGAGGTGGAGGGTCTGAAGCGCCTGATGACTGAGGTAGCTACGTTACAGCATAGTTAAATCGTCTTTATGTTGTTGTGACGATGGTGGAATTTTTCTATTGTAACTTTTGTTTGGATATTAGATCCTTGGGCGGCAGGATGGGGTGAAGCAGGACTGGGTGATTGATGACTGTATCGGCAACTGGTGGCGCCCGAACTTCGAGCCTCCACAGGTTAGTGCTCACCTAGCATGTTAGGAATTAATAAGCGAAGGAACTATTTAAGAGGTATCTCATAGGTAGTTTAGGCATATTTAATTAAAAGTGTGTGATTGTGTTTGTGTTTGTGATGCTATATTAAAGCCATCTGAAACTGTTTGTCTTGCAGTACCCCTACATTCCAGCTCACATCACCAAACCTAAGGAGCATAAGAAGCTGTTCTTGGTTCAGTTGCAGGAAAAAGGTTGGTTAAATTATTGTTGTTCTGTTATCTTTTAAGAGATGAATAAGAAGACTACAGACACAATAATAGTGCAGTTTTTTCTTCTTTTTTAAAACCTGTGCTTTGTGTCTGCAGCACTGTTTGCTGTCCCCAAAAACTACAAACTGGTAGCAGCACCTTTGTTTGAACTTTATGACAACGCTCCAGGATATGGACCAATCATTTCCAGTCTACCGCAGCTGTTGAGCAGGTATTGATTATGATTTTTACATGTGTCTTGTTGTTGTGGATCCCTAAATCCCTATAGAACAAACAACGCATACAAATGACATACAGAAAACAGAGTGAAAGCAGGCTCTCCAACCATCACAGCCTCATATCAACCTAGAACCTGGCCCAGCCTTCATTTTGTGAATGTACCATCTAGCCCCCATGGGTCCCTGCTTTGGACCTGAGAGAATAAGTCAGCCTTTCCATAGTGTATTTCCTTAATAATGCCACTGGTCCTGACTTGGAGTTCCTCGTAATTGCAAGACTCATAATTTTAAACAAATATTTATCCCTAAATGGAAAAAACGTACCAAGTATCTGACCCAGGAGCATAATCCTGGGGCCCTTGGGGATCCTGATTTAAAGAGGAGCTATGCGAGCAGCCTGACACTGGCAGAAACCAATGTAATAAAGTTTAGGGTTAGGGTTGGACATGTTGCTGTGTTGAAAGGTTTTTACCACATGCAGTATTTTATCGCTGCTCCATGATGTTGTCGATCAGTGTTCTGCTGCAGCCACACAGCTAACAAAAAATGATAAATAATCATTTTTTCTTACTCAGTCAGTTCAATACATTTGCAACTTTACAGCTGGTTCTTCCTAAATGTGTGTGCGTGTTTATGTATTTTACTTGAAATTACATGAAACATATAAAACTGTGTATTTAACCATTAACGATCGCATTTTGTCATAGATTCAACTTTATCTACAACTGATGTGACTGCGCAGGAGAACATCTGGCTGTCTCTGTGAGTGCAGCTGCATCTGAGTGAAGCTCCAGGTTAAAAACAATGTGAAGAAAAAAAAAACTACTTTCACAAAAGAAACTTGTCTTGTTGGGTTTATTGACAGTCCAGAGCTGTTGATACTGTCTGAAGAAAATGAAAATGTCATGTGGTTGTTTTGGTGTTTTTTTATTTTATTTTGAGAACACTTAGCTTTCGTAGTATAGTCTGTATTTCAGTGTGTGAAGATCAGATTTTATGTCCTTACAGAGGAGGCTAATGTTTGATTAAACAAACTGCAACATTGACTTTCCAGTTTTACCCTGTAATTATACTGTTTTTTTTTTTCTTTTTAATAAAGCAGTCATTTGAGTATGTTTTTATAAAGTTCAAAGAGAGTGGCTGAATCAAAGTAAAACTCAATCTCTTTAGGAAGTACCTTCATTTTATTTAGTTTTACAATTCAATTAAAACCTAAGTAAAAACATTATTTCTCCTACGTAATTGTAGATGTGAAACAATGTACCACAGACATCTGAATTGTGACAGCATCGTCTTTGTCAGCTGGTTTAAGTATTCTCAATCTAAACAGAATACTAATTCCAACAGACTTAGAAGCCACAGCACTTTCAAGACGTGGAGGGTTATTAACCATATAAATCAAATAATGTATCCATGCTGATAAACTTCTTCCACTGTGTTAAAACCACAAGTTTGATCCAATGTTTGTCCAATCGGTGTGTAAGCAAAACATATTTTGAGTAGTATTTTCTAGGAAATCTACTTCCTTCACTTAAACATCGTTTTACTGCTACCTGCCAGTCGTCTTCTGACGACGTCATTCACCCGCGACACACATGCCGCTACAGTCGGACTAGTCAAATCGTTTCACAAAGTGCGTGCGGGCGCAGGTTTGGACCGGGTAGTCTCTACCATGGCCTCTAAACGACAACAGGACGAGTGTAACAAACCAGACAAGAAGAAAAAGAAAAAGAAATGTGAAGAAGTAGCCGAACTTTGTTCGTATGTAGGAGACGACCAGGTGAAGAGCGCAGTGAAGGAGGCGTGGAGCCAGAGGAGCCACTACACCCACGGTAAAGTAAACCGAACCCCCGGCTCGGTTCCTCCGGAATTGTTAGTCTATGACATGTTACAGTGATTATCTATGTTTAGTTCCAGTTTCTGCTCCTCGTGTATCAGTATACATTGTCATAGAGGACCGTTTAAAACGGCGTGTTCATGAATGTGTCTGTAGATGGACAAAGACTCGTTTAACTACCTTATTGTTGAAATAATCAACCTGCTGGAAGATACACATTTTTTTTGACACTTTTCTTAATGCAAGTTTCCGAATCAAAACAAGGATGGCGGTTTGTCGTCTGCCTTAGTCGCGACTCAGAGGTAAAACACTGAAAAAGTTATATATTATTTGAAAATCTTGTAATTCAGATCGTTAGTATAGAATCAGTAGACTATGTGGAAATCATTTAAACCACGAAAAGTATTTTATACGCGTGTCGGGGTTTTTTGAACATACCTGGTTAATAGCGGCCTGGTAGCTCAATGAGTTAAGCGTTAGACTGGGATGCAGAAGGTTGTGGGTTCGAACCCCGTCTGACTCCTAATCCATCCCCTACCAGGTGT
>JAUMHF010000017.1:5281230-5324273 GCA_032359275.1 Microctenopoma steveboyesi | reverse complement strand
CCAGACACCCAGCGCTAGCTCCTTGTAAGTCGCTTTGGATAAAAGCGTCTGCCAAGCAAAGTAAAGTAAAGTAATAAATGTGTCGTAGAACCGAGCGTCCGCTGATAGAGGACATACACACACACACACACACACACACACACACACACTGCAGTTCTTTCTGAAAGTATTCATTGTGTACGAACTTTAATAAACTTTTCGTGTAGTTTCATGGTTATACTGTTCTCAATTAAATAAATATTTCGCTTCAGGTTCAACGTTTACTTTATTCACTGTGGTAATTGTAGAAGGAGCAAATGATATGTTCAGTGTAATTTGTGCTTCTAATAAACTGAACTGCATTATACTCGGAGATGCTACTGTTTTTTACTTTAAGATTGTTGATATAAATGGGGTGCAAGTGATGTTTGTGGCTGCACAATGTGGTGTTCAGCAGAGCGTTTTTAAAAGCAGAATTTATTCATAATAGCTGGTGAAACTATCAGTACTAAGCATATAGGTAACGCTAGGAGTAAATGACTCTGACTGTGTCACAACATTGTTAAAATAAAACACAAGCTTATTCTGTTTGTCCACGTGAAGCCTGAACACTGGCAGGAACATTAAAGCTAATGTCAACATTGAACTAAGAAACAGCTCAGTTGGACACTCGCTGTTGTTTTGCAGGTAATCTTGAGTTGGACTGCCACCCTTTCCCTCACTGCATCATCAGGAACTTCCTCAGCAACAAGACCTTTGTAGAAAACCTGCAGAGGGAACTGCTGGGTCTGAACTTCCACGAGAAGTCAAATGATCTCTACAAATTTAAACAGGTAACTGTGAAATCGACCTTCTCATCGATTTAGTTCAGTGGATTATTGTGTTCTCTGTCTTTACTGTGTTGTTGATGTTTCTGTGCAGTCGGAGGACTTGAAGAAAACAACAGAGCCACACATCGCAGGGCTTAGGTAATGCACATTTTGTATTTATGTATCATACCTGATGCTTGTGCAACTTTTTTTGACTGTGTAACATATAACAGCTGCAGAGGACTGTGAAATGATGATAGTAGCTGGGTTTTGGCAATGTGAGACATTCTGTCACAATAAGATCCAAGCAGAACACGTGATAATATCTGTAAAATCACATTTAGAGACTTTTAGCAGCTAAAAATCCACTCACACAAACTTCGTTAAGCACCATTCCAAAACTGCTGTAGTTGATTTTTAGCTGATCTTTCTGGATGAAAATGGGTTTTAAGAGCTAATCAAAGTGATTTCTTATACATATCAGAGACACTGCTGCCTTGGTTTTACACATTACAGAACAGAAGTGGAAGAGCAGCTTTACTTCAGCAGCTGCAGCCGTGTAGCCGCACAGCAGAGTGATAATCATCAATGTTATAAAGTTAATGATTGATATAAAATAATAATTTAGAGCCATACACATTTAATTCTCATTGGATTAAAACATGATTACGTTACCCAAACTTAAAGGGGCTCTTTAGAGTTTTATTTTAAAGATTAGATTTTTTGTTTGTTTATTGTTTATTGACTCTAACAAACATGTTCAAATACGTTTCCTTGCTTGCTAATGGTTTTGAATGTATAATTATTAGGAGTACTCCAAATGAAAGAATATATAGTAATGTAGATTTTGACCGTATATTGCTCCACTTTGCTCAGATTGTTTATGTTTTCATAGGAATAAAATACCACCAGGTGGAGCCATAGCTTACATCTACTGTCTAATTAGTGGTTCTATTGAAGTTTACATTAACATTGGGACTATGTAAGAAGGATTCAGCTCCAGTTGATCAGATGTGAGCAAAAGAAAATGAATATAATCATGGTTGGAGCAGAAAGTGTGTTTTTCCTGTCTGGATTTAGAACTCGGTGCACACACGCACACACTTTAAGAATGATTACTGAATGTGTCTGTGTTTTGTCGCCAACAAATTCCATAAATTTTGTAGAATGAAGAAGTAGTAAAAGAATTGAATTATGACTTACATGTTACCTAGATTGAAGGCGCAAGTAAAATAGAAACATTTTCTTGATTTACAAGTAATTTTTTTATTATTACCATGACCAGTAGATTTTACAGCGGAGAGAATGTTTCTTCTGAATACTTATTTATGATTATATGTCGCTGCAGCCACCGAGGAAATGCAACCCTGGAGGATAAATACCATAAATAAATACACAATCACAGTGTCCTGTTGTGATCATTTATTATTTATGTCACAACAAAATGTCATGGAAGCTTTCAGGCAGTTGAACAAACAAACTGTGGTGAGAATGTCTCGTTTTATTATTTAGTTTATTGTCTTTATTCTAATGATTGTAAAAAAAAATAAAATAATTTACATGTAAATATAACTCTTCATATGCAAGTTTACAATAATAAAATAAAGTCAGTCAAACACTATAAGATTTGACAGTGTTCATATTATGTAAAATAACAATCAGATCTTTTTCTTTTAAGTGTCTATCAGTAAATTATTATTTATTTAATTTAATTTCCTTTCATAATTTCCCTCACAAATATTTTTGACATTGGTTTATGCTCTGTCAAACAATCTCAGCATCTTTCTTGCTATTTTCCTGTAATCTGCTATATGTTTATTTAAAAATGGACTAACTGAGGAATTCAAATATTTTAAAGGTAAAAGTGTTTTTTTTTTATCTGTGTCCAGGACAGCTCTGTTTGGGCATTTCCGCTCCTGGCTCGTGGACGTGTTGGGGGTTGAACTGGAGCCAACGGTTGATATTTCTTGCGCCAGATATGAATACACAGGTGAGCTTAGTCCTAAAAATGACAAAAACTCATAATTAATGATACTGATATATTTATACAACGGCTAGAAAAAATAAGTGAAATATTGAAAAACAGGTAATGCCACTGTAACTAACCTTACACAATATTTCCCTCTTCCTGTTTTAGATGTTCTGCTATGTCACGATGATGAACTTGAGGGACGACGTGTTGCTTTCATTCTGTATCTTGTGCCTCCGTGGCAGAGCAGCGACGGAGGAAGCCTCGATCTGTACACAACTGACAGTGAGTGAGCCTGTTTGTGTGTGCGTGTATGACAACAGATTTCTCTTATATTTTCCATTCTTGTCAGGTAATTTCCAACCACAGAGTGTAGTGAAGTCACTCTTACCGTCGTGGAACACGCTGGTCCTTTTTGAAGTTTCTCAAGTCTCATTTCACCAAGTAAGTGATTTTTAAATTCACTGTAAGTGCAGGTATTAAAAAGTCCTAAAAAGGAGAAATTAATTTACAGCAGTCAGATGTTATTTGGTTTGCACATGGAGTAAGTTGTAATGTATAAAATGTAAGAAAGTGAAAACAAAAATGTGAAAAAAAGTGACATGTAATTACTAAATTTTGTCAAACTAGTTCACTGCATTGCTGTTGCCTCCTGAAGGAGATTTTGACATGTGTTGTGTTTTTACAGGTGTCAGAGGTTTTGTCTCAGGATAAGTGTCGTCTGTCTCTGAGTGGATGGTTTCATGGACCGTCTCTAGAGCGTCCTCCTCGACAAGTTGAGCAGCCCATCCCAAGGAATCCACACTTACCAAGAGATGTGAGTTTGAATTATATCAGAATTCCTTCATATTTTTACTATTTGGCTTCCATACAGTTTCTGGGTATAATTTTTCACACAACTGTCATAAATGAAAAAACTGTACATACAGTGTAATATAAACATATATTGTGTTCATGACAGGAGACGCTGCTGCTTGAGTGGGTCAATCCAGCCTACCTAGACATCACCTACCAGGAGCAAATACAGGGGGAGTTTGAGGACAACTCAGAAATTCAGCTTAAAGATTTTCTCAAAGTAACATCTTACTGTTCATCTCTCACTCATGTGTCCACAAGTTCTTGATGACTGAGTTTGTTGAATTTGTTTTTCCTCAGGAGGAGAAGTTCAGGGAAGTGAACGAAGCACTGCGTCTCGCGCAGATTCAGTGGATTAGAAGAGGTCCGCCTAATAAGAGGTGGGTCAAGAAGTCTAGTCAAAGAAGTATGCAGTACTATATAAATACTGCTGTCAAATTAGTAGTAGCATCATAATATACTTAAACATTAAACTATTTTTTATAAAACATATATTTATTGAACATTTTTCTATTATTGAAATTACTCCTGGCAACTTAATCTACAGTCATACATTATATTGTATAGTCACATCATATGTACTGTATGTAAAATAAAATACCCGTATGTCAAATGTATTCGGTTATGTCCTTGTTTTTGAGACTAATCTTTATCTGTGTGAATTCAGATGCTGTGAAGTAGCTTCTTTGGAAACGCTGCCTCAGTGTGTGAGCGCGTGCTGGGAGCTGCTTCACTCAGAGGCTTTTTTCCTGCTTCTCTCCAACTTCACCGGCCTTCGACTGCACTACCTGTGTCCTGCAGATGACGACGACGATGATGATGATGATGATGATGATGATGAAGATAAGGAGAGAAAGAACAAGCGTGAAAATGAAGCCTCTGGTTCTTTGACGGAATCAGCAAATGCAACCAGAGAAAAAGGTGTGTGTGTGTGTGTGTGTGTGTGTCAGTGTGAGCTGGTTCCTTCTATTACCACAAATGTGTTTGTGTGTTTTGACTTTGACTTTGTGTTTTCCTTAGAGCTGAGCACACCTGTATGTTGTAGTGAACTGCGTCGATGGTCCCATGGCAGCTACACTCTGTTGCATGATGGAGAGGCAGTGCGCGCAGAGTACGCTCTTGACCTACTTTTGCCTTTTGGGTGCACAGGTGAACACACACACACACACAAAGGCATACACACACAGTAATATTTAGCATTGTGACTGTTTTTAATTGTCTTTCATAGGCTGGCTGTCAGAGTTTGGAGGCTTCACATGTTACGTTGCTAATGAGGAGGATGAGGAGGTGAGTGATGACATTGTTGACAAAGTTCATAAAAGCTTCCACTAAAGCCACTTTGTTAAAAATTTATTCAGTTGTGGTTAAAATCCCACTGAGGATTATACAACTAAAATGCTTCCCCTGGTAGCTCAATGGGTTAGGCATCAGACTGTGATGCAGAAGGTCGCAGGTTCAAAACCCCATCTGACTCCTAGCCCATCCCCCAGCAGATGTGTCCCTGGGCCAGACACCCAGCGCTAGCTCCCTGTAAGTCGCTTTGGATAAAACATCTGCCAAGCAAGTAAAGTAATAAATATACAAATTAATATTTTTTGATACAATAGCGTAACAGCTCAGTCAAGTGTTTTTTTGGTTTTATGTACCAATATACAGTAACAATAAATGATGAGGTCATCCCAGAAACAGTAGGGGGTATCTAGTGGCTAAGGTTGATCCAATTAAATAAATAACAAATGGCATCATTGACATTTATTTGTTTTTGTTCTTTACAGCTACTGACAGTTTATCCAGAGGACAACTCCCTCGCCCTCGTCTACAGAGATAAAGAGACTCTCAAGTTTGTCAAGCATGTCAACCAAAAAAGCTCCTCTGACTCTTCTGGCACTTCTACGTGCAGGACATTCTATGACTTCTCTTTTGTCTACTATGAATAAATATCTTACGTACCTACATTGTGGCATCTTTATTTCATCTTCCATATGTTGTGTTCAACACTTTATTAGACTGGCAATAGTTGTTGTTGGAAAACCTAAACAGCAATATGTAATTAAAATAAGTTTTAATATTGATTGTTTAGAGATTAACTATTTACATTTTCTTACTCCCATTAAATCTGATTCGATTTTTCAGTTAGATTACAGAGCTTGCATGTAGGGCAAGTTGATTTCATGCACATAATACATTTCTGGTTATGATAAATCAGTACTAATATCTGAGTTTGTCTGTAATTCTTCTGTTTCAACAGACACAAACTGAAGACAGGCATTACATTCAAAACTTAAACAAGAAATTAAAAAGATTTACTTCCTGCGATGGCTTTACCTCCGGGCGGCATGTTGCCTATTCCCACCAATCAGAGCGCGTTTTGATGTCTTCACAGCCAATGGGAGGCCAGGAAGCCCTCAATGTGTCAGTGGGTGTGAACCACCAGGAGGAAGCGTCAACGGACAATACAAAGTTACAATGTAAGTTTTTACTGACTTTAAATACGACTTAATTCACATTAATACAAAGCAACATAACGCTAGGAACTACTTATATCTACAACAGTGGGTCTTAGCTGTTCAGTCGCACCGTCGCTGTAGTTTTATGACAGTTGTACACGAGGTCTGAAAACACGAGCCAAACTCCATTAACTTCTTCATCTAGTTAACGAAACTGAAACTTGAGATTAGTTGAACTGACGTTTGTCTCAGGTCAGTCAATCAAGCTGTAGTTATTAAAGTACTCTCACCTGTGCCAGGTAATGAGCTAACCTAAACAATACTACTCAAAATACCTGTTCACATGGGCCCCAACTGTAAGTGGCAGATTCCATTGGTTATTTGCATGTGCAGGTACCTAGAAACTATCCATTGCTCTAAAGCATAGCTTTTTAGACCAATCAGCTGATTGGAAACACAATTTAGGTAATAAAAGGTTAATAACTGTATTTAGGTTGATGTTAGGTGATGGTCATAAATGTGAATGTACTAATTTGTGTAATAGTAAACTTAGCATATTTTGGATTGCATTTATTATCTACTATTATCTACTATTCCTGAACACCATATCTGTGCTGCTACTGCTGCAGTCAGGCAACGTCTATTAATATTTGGGACACACCTGTAACTTTAAAGGCACATAAAATATTTGTTCTTACAATAATTTTGTTTAATGGGTATTTTGATAAATTACTGTTCATTTTGCTTACTTTTTCAAAAGTAGCCATGTATAATAAAATAATTCAAATTAACCAGTCAAGTCTCACCTCCACTGGGTTCCCTCTGTTCTCTTGCCTGCTGTCCTTTTTGTGTGGAGGAGCAGAGCTCCACCCTCTGTCACAGAGAGGGGAGATTTCAGCAGAAACACTACAATACATATCTGTTTACGTATCTGTTAATCTCACTCTGCTCTATGCTAATAAAATATATTAAGTCTCTTGCACTGGTGCACTCACATTAAACTGTCCGCAGATGTGTCTTCAGACATTTTTGTGTAGTCACCTGGCATGAGTGTGGACATTGTCCAATGCAGATTAATGTCAAGGATCAGCCTGATTACTTGTTTGACCAATCAGTTGTTTGGCCCTTGGAGTGCACATTTTACTGGGTTGTAAATTTAATTTTAAACAAAAAATGACATGTTCCTACTCATATATGCAATAATCCTTAAAGACAAAGTAAAAACATACATTTATAAATCAAGAGTTCAAATCTTTAATTTACAAAACTATGTCATGGTAAAGTTATTAAATCATTTCTAAAGCTCTCAGTGTTCCCAGGAGCACTGTGGCCTTGATAATTGTGAAATGGAACAACAGCAGTTGGTCCTATAGCTAATATTATCTGTACAGACTAAAGCCCTGACTTTAACCCCACAGAACATTTGTAGAGAGACCTAAAGATGGCAGTTCAGACACTTCTTTCTAAAAAAGAATAAAGGGGCTTCTACAAAATGTATTAAATAAATTGAGAATTAAGGTGTGAATACTGCATGTGGAGTTTTGCTTTTTAAGAAAAATGCATTTTAACATTTCTAAAAATGTTTTTTCATTATGGGTTAATGTTCTTGCTTTTACCAATTCCACACATAATTAACATTGCACAACAACTATAACTGCATTTAAAGACATGGAAAAAAAATTATGAGTGGCGGATTTACTGACAAATTTTATGTTGTCAAATAAAACAATCCTATGACCTTGTCTTAACCACAGATCTTATTTCAGGCACCTAACAAAAGAGACAACAAAAACATCAAGGCCACGAACTTTGGGATGAGGGGACTGAAAATGCTAAATGCTAACTAATTTCCAGGTTTTCTCATTTCTCAATCCTTAAACACTCTGGTGTCAGACATAAAATTAGCTGTAACCCCTTGAGTCTGTTCACCTAGCCGCTGATAGCACATAGAGGTCCTGAATGGTTAATTTCCTATAGGAAAGCTTCTTTGTTTCGAAGGGCAACTCAGAAACAAGCTGTATAATTAAAAAAGTATCTATCTATCTATTGCAGTAAACTAAATGAATTAAATGACCTTTTGCTTTAAGAAGGATTGACCAGCAACTAAGGGTATACCTTTGTACTGTTTAAGCCTCTACACACCCATATTACTCCTGCACAGGTGTTTCCACTTATTACGGTTGATTAGACCTCATGTACTGCTCAGACTGTGCTTCACTGGCATCTCCCTCACTCTCTTGGTGCAACAGGGTACAACAGGGTACAACAAACGTAGAAAATCATCACTGTACATCGGGTTTGGTCACACCCTGTAATTCCCAGAATAGCTTTATCAAGCTGCAACCTGATTACCAGGTTTCCTGAGTTAGTTCTGTGAGGGTTAGAGATACGGTGCATTAACAGTTTGACATTCTGTTCATTAAATGGGGTTTGATTACCTTGAATGTTGGATGTTTTTCTTTTTGTTATATGATCTGATATATTGTGATGAGCAAATGATCCAATTGCTCGGTATAACTGGAAACAATAATTACTTTACTTTACTTTGCTTGGCAGACGCTTTTATCCAAAGCGACTTACAAGGAGCTAGCGCTGGGTGTCTGGCTCAGGGACACACCTGGTAGGGGATGGATTAGGAGTCAGACAGGGGTTCGAACCCACAACCTTCTGCATCCCAGTCTGAAGCCTAACCCACTGAGCTACCAGGCCGCACATTTTTAGTACACATATGGACAAGATATTGGAAAACAACTTCGTATTAACATGTTTTTTTCCTTATTAAAACAACTGTGCATTCACTTACCACTAAATTATAGTAAATAGATAAGTATACACATTTTTAGTGTTTATATTAAGAATTCTTTGACCTGAAGACCAATTAATGACACATTTTCTTAGGCCATTAAATACCGGTATTACATGGGCATTTTCATGTTTGGCACAAAGATTCCGACATACCTTTCTCTCGAGCACATGTGGCTGTGTTCATCATGGTAGCATGACAGTTTCTCATTTAATTTCACCCAATATAATGATATTTAAAGGGGAAATTGTTGTTGGACTAGCTGCCATACAGTATGTGTTGGCAGTACTATGGTGTTTCCGCGTCTTTTCTAAGTACACCTTAACCTTAAGTATGCCCTAAGGTATTGGGAATCAAAGTCCTGACACTAGAGTTTGTAGACATTAATAATAAAACATACAGTTTTACATGATCACAAAGAAGCTAAATTACTTATTTGAGGAAGGATGTTCTCTATGAATCAATTATATTTTTTACCTAAATGTCAGACGAGCTGTCCAGGGAATACTAGAGGTTGCCTTTTGGCAGCAGAAGCTAAATGATATATTTTAAGCTCCTGATTATCACTTAATCCTGATACAGCTGGTGGATTAATCTCACACTATATTTCCAGAGAACCGGTAGATAGGATAGCACATAATTAAATACTGGCTAAGATTCTTGTGGGCCCAGTAGGCACGCATGCTCTGTATTAGTGAAATATGGACGTGCATATAATCCAGCTGAGAGGATGCTCTTTCCACGCAGAGCGCTCTGCATCCTGAGCATGGAGACACCACCGAGAGAGAGAGAGCCTCATCCGGAGTACAGGAGTTAGGGGCCTGACTGGGGGGAGGGGAAGACTGAGATTAAACATGTTTTTACATAATGAGGGGTTCAAAGCGAGGTTGGGGTAAAAAAGGGTAAGGTGGAAAGCGACCACAAAAACTGTATTCAACTCCAGAAGTATTTTTGACTTGATTTGTTTCCTTCGTCAAGTTGGTGTAAAGTGGTTTGATATTATATCCTCGTCAGATGAAAGAAAACACTTATTTGACAGTTCATCGTGACGGGAAGATGTGATCCTCTTCCCATCTTCATTAAAACATATTTGTAATGTCTTAGTTTTTAACATCATAAAACTGTACAAATGTTATCACAAGTTAAGAGAGCCACAGTGGATGTCCATGCTGCTCACTCTTACAAGTTACCTGCCACAGCTCCGCTCACGACTCTAGTTTGAGTGTTGAGTGTGTGCAGAGCTCCACATCTCTCGCAGAAAGAGGCTACTGACCTAAAACCTCTGCCTTTTTAGCATGTTTGAATTTAAAGCCTCATTTTCTTCAGGCTACTTCATACAGTAAATGCATATATGCTTTGCTGGACACAAGTCCCACACAATGTCTTTTGATGTTATGAAGACGAGCAAACAAGTTTGAGATCTTGTTTCATCTTCCAGGATATTTTACAGCAAGTGGTTCTTTGGTTTTAAGTCATCACTCTAAACACAGAGTTGTTTTGTTGTAGACTTCTGCTGTGGTTGACGTTGCCTGCTCATTAAAGCATTTTCTTCTCCTAGAGAATGGCAGACAAGACTTTGGATCATTGGCCGTGGACGGGATGTGCAGTTTTATTCCTGCAGTCGCTCTGTCCTGATGTCGACTTGCTCTCTCATTACAAAGACCGTGAAGGAAAGTTCATTGTCTTCAAAATTATTAAACTGACACTATCAGGTGAGCACAGATGCTTTACTTTTGGTCTCCCTCAGAATGTCCATCAGAATAGGAGACACATCTATAAACACATAAATGGAAATGTTCGACTGATTAGTATTTTTCACGGGCAGATTCTGCAGGCGGTGTTGGCGGTTATGAGATATTGAAGATCCATGATGCTGATCCCTACCTGGGGGTTGAGGTGAAGTTTGTGAATGTGGCAGCATGTCAGCAGTTCCTGGAGAGCTACAGCTCAGGAACGCTGCGTCATTTTCTCTCCCAACACGCATGCCGACTTCTCGCTATGCCTCACTCTGAGCTCACAGTGGAAACCCAGCTCAAGGCTGGCACGTACATACTGGATCTGTGTCTGGATAAGCTGGACGTTTGCCTACAGTATCTGCACTTTTCACAGGTATTTCTTTTATTAAGCCTGTTGTTGTGTTCATGATGACTGAGTTTTGCGGAAACCACTCAGTTGTAAATAACTGGATCCATTCCGACAATTGTCTAGTCTTTGGTTGATCTTCTCACTGACGGTTTGTGAGTTGGTGCAACATGAGATGTATTTGAAATTCTGACATACTGTATGTGAGATGTGAGCTGTGATTTATAGGTCTGGCAACAGATTCAGTATTTTCCAACAAAAAAGCGACCATAGGACATTACTACAGTGATTACAAAGACACCATTTGGTACAATTATACATTTTTACAACAAAAGTGTGAAACTTAATGGAAATACATTTTCTCATATGTCCACTCTGCACATGAAGTAGAAATACGTGTGTGTGTGTGTGTGTGTGTATATATATAAGCATAACTGTAGTTGTTAGGGTTAGGGTGTGATATGAAATGTGATAACATGTTGTGTGTTTTCCTATCACTTTGTAATATGAAACTTAAGCCTTTCCAATGCTCCTGGAAAATACAGGTATCTGAAGCAATATGAAGCAGAAATGTCAACTGCCAAGATGATTTATAATTCATATAAAATTTTATTTTTTTAGACTGTAACAATGAACATGAACAATTTTCTCCTATCCACTAGAAACTTTAGCTTGTTCTTTAAATTAGTTAGGTTTTCCTTGAATTTGGCTGGAAAATATGAGATCTGTAAAGTAAAGCATTATAGTCTTAACTCAGTTAGTTAGTGTCTTTTACATCTTACTAATGGCTAAATCTGCTAAGCTAAGCTACAAGCACCAGTGTCAGCTGGAGCTCAGACGTGTCAGACTATTTTTCTTTGTGCACATATAATATCTAATATATAGACATAATATTTATGTCTGAACTACAACAACAATCAGCACAGATTGTGGTGAAAAATATTCACTACTTTTATTCCACTTCTACTGAAATGCAACATGACTAATTTCAGTTTGTTTGGTTAAATATTTTCCCTTCACACTCACATAATTTGCACCATTTGTTTTTCCACCAATATAGCAACACGTGCATAAAAACTAGAGGCCATACACTACAGCTCACACCTCCAGACGGAACCTTATAAAAGATCAAGAACAAAAAAGTAATATCTGCATAGTGTTACGTCTTGTTAAAATTGGATTGATTTCCTGACAGGCTGAATAAATCAAATGAACTACAGACAATGGAACGGCATTAAAAGAGACAAATGCTCCAAAACAGAACAAACAAAAAGTAAATGTTGTTCAGCTACATGTTCTCTTCCGAATTAGTCAGTTTAAATGATCTTTGTCATTTTGTCCCAGCCGGAGCGCCTTCGGGATGAAGAGATTGATCGTCTGGAGCAGCAGCTGCAGAATCAGGCGCTCGGCCCTGCTCCACAGCTGACCACCAACACACAGGAAGAGTCTCCACTTCCCAGCAACTGCTTCAAGTTTCAGAACAGAGTGTTTGGTGAGTTAGGATGAATGGAATGAGATGATTCTTTGAGTGTGAGGTGTTTGATGCAGTTTATTGGATGCACATGTCTAAAGATGGCGTAACCATGCTGTCAGCTTTAAATTATCATGCAATTGTTTTTGAAAATACAATTGGTTTTATTTTACAGTCTAAGACGTTACTAGACGAGTCCAACGTTACTGACCCTCTTTTTCTCACTAATCCTTTTTAATTTAACCTTTAAAAAACTGATTGTCCGTCTATGCTAGAAGAAAAGAACCAGCACATAATGTGCTTGGGTTACTTTGATTAAGATGTGTTGAACAGAAAATCCATAGCGTCTAACTGCACTTCAGTCTTATAGGGAAAACACGTAACACAACAAATCAAATGAAAACAAAACCAAGATCTGAACCAAACCGTAGAACCGTTACACACCTAGCTTTCTTAGATGCACTACCTGCAAACAGAGGACTCCTCTCCTCCCTGACCTCCATGTCAACTGAATTACACCTAAAATAAACAATTAAGCTAATATATCTGTGACAGTTTGCAGTATCACCAGGTGTACTGTAAACGTGCAAACTGAATTGTCTAATGTAGACACTGGTCTTCAAGCAACTGTGACTGAAATGCTTCATTAATCAGCTTTAAATCTTCATTCTATGAAATGTCCCTCAGTGTTGTGATTCAATTTGGGTATTATATTTACGCTAAAACAAAACGTAGCTGCCAAACATCTGAAACAAAACACCCAGCCTCCTGTTACCTTTCTCTCCTGGGATTTGTAAATTGATGCCAGTGGTTTTGATAGGACAAAAGAAAGTAGGAGAGTGTGCTACCAGTGATATTGACTGAAATCTCTAAGCTGTTTTTTTAAATTACAAGAAATACTTTGGTCGTTAAGTCTTAAAAACACCAGAACACCTGAATGTTCTGTGCACATGCAGCTGCACTAATCATTATTTCCATATGGACAATAGATCAAATGACTGTAATGTAAAAGCTGTTGCTCTTATCTCTGCAGGCCTCTGTAATGTCTACGGTTGTTTTAGTTCTGTTTCACCACTTTTATCAGAGCTGCTATCAGACAGAAACTCCACTGATCGGTACCAGCTCAGCACCAAATGGCAGACAGGACGAGATCAACCAGATTGTGCACAGTGGAGAATTTAATATTTCATTTGGGAAATGTTTGGCACCAAGCATCGCTAACAAGAGAGTAATGACCAGAAACATGACTTTATATAAATGCTCCTTTGTTCCATTGTCTGCCACTGAGACAAAACCACCTAATGTTGTTTTAAAGTGAAAAACAAACTAAATGGACTTACTGTATAAATGAGCATGTTGATTTTAACAGCAAGTGTTTAAGTTGTTCCGTGAAATGTATACTGTTTATACATCCAGTCGGTTGGCAGATTATTAGGTACAATAAGCCAAAACCAGTTGAACATAACTGTCCTGCAGTAAATCCTCCTTCATTGCAGTGATAATGTTGAGTTTTCCTAAAATAGTTTTTAAAAGTGTAGTTTGTGTTGCTGTTGAACTGTACAGTATAATACGGTGTCATTAGCCTCAAGTAAAAAACAATTCAGTTGAATTCAACATCTCTTTGATCTCATCTCAACATAAGCTGAACATTATTTGGAGGATTTTTTGCAGGAGTATAGTAACTTTTCTTTTCATTGAAATGTGAATACAATCAAACTGTTTTTATTTTTATCATATCAGAACCACTTGAATACGTGTCTCTTGATCTGGTTTATTTCTAATCACTGTCTGTGTAATCACAGTTACAACACTCAAATCTGAATCCACGTTTTGCTGGGGTGTTTTTTTCACGTCGACATATCGACTGTCATCATTAGATGGTGTCCTCATCCAGAGGGGTTCACCTGCAGACCTCACATCTGGTGAACACCTCATGTCTGCATGTGTCAACTGAAAGAAAAGGTGCAGATCGCAGATGTCGTGGGCGACGTGTGTCACCAAAGTGACACTGTGAGAAAAGAAAAAAAGATTGAAATGTTCATGTGGTCAGAAAGCAAAAAATCTTATCTCCAGTCTTTTATAAACCTAACAGTAGTATTATGTTGAACTTAGAATACATTTTTTTAGAAGTATGTCAACCAGCCCACTAAGGTCTTATCTGAGGCAGGAAGATTAGCTTTAGATTTCTAGGCAGTGCTTAGGCACACACATAATTAACATGAAACCCTGTCACTAACAACGTGAGAAGTTTATCTTTTCAGTTTGATTCCAGAGGAAATATTATATTAGTCTGTTTAATGTCATTTTGACAGTTTTCACAAATGTTCTGACATTAGTACAGGACAGTTGTATGATATATCCTGATAGTCTGCCAACTGAATGTACGTCTGTTCATAAACTACAGTCGACATGATCATAACTATGTACAGGTCATGTGAAATGTTCTTCACCTTGTTCCCTCTCTCCTTTGGCCCACCAGAGGATCGAATACTGACGCAAGCAGACGTTCAGAGATTTTCAAACAGAGTGGGACGTGAGTGGAAGCAGGTGGGGAGGACCCTGGGGAAGAACTGCCAGGCACTGAAAAGCCCGGCCATAGACAACCTGGCCTACGAGTATGAGAGAGAAGGGTTGTATGAGCAAGCCTATCAGATGCTGAACCGCTTCATCCAGGCGGAGGGGAGAACGGCCAAGCTGAGCCGACTGGTCAAAGCACTGGAGGACTGCAAACTCATCAGACTGGCTGAAAATGTTGTGGGCAATCAGCCACAAGAGTAACTCTGTGTGAGAGCTGTGAAAACTGAGGGGGGACAGGTCCTCCTGACGTGATGAGTTGAGTTTCCCGTCTGCTTTTCTATACAGTACGTGTGTTTTTCATTGACGTCTGTCATCTTCACCTTAAAAACATTTCTGCATGTCTGTGTCTGAGGGCATGTTTCAGACTATTGAGTTATTCTCAATATTTTTATTATTTTCATTTAGAGGAAATTGTCATCAGTGTTTAGAAAATATGGTGAGAGTTTAATGCACTGTTCAAACTGTTTTCATCACGTTTCTTTTTTATTTCTGATTGTCCATCCAGATGGGGCCTTTTGGGTCTCGTTGCTAATAAGTGCACAGCTGAAGGTGACTGTTTGTTTGTTTTGTTTTTTTTACAAAATGGGCGCATTCAAATTAAATGGTTGTCTTCATGTTTTTGTTTGATCCATTAGTGTAATTAAAACTGAAAACATAATTTCGTCAAAATTTCCCCAGGTGTAATTTAGTGATAATCCTCCCTCCCTGTCACTCACACACGTGCACATGCTCATATGATTAAAACTGCTGATTACCGATGATGTTGACTGTGTGTAGGTGCCTGCATGCGTCACATTGTGGGAGCTTCAGGGTAGAGACATGGAGATTGCAGCTGTGTATGTGTGCGTGCGTGTGTGTGTGTATGGAGGTTTTATCTCAGCCTGGTTGTCAAAGAGGAAATTCACTGATGGATGGAGTCTCTGTAGGTTTAGCTCCCGGTGCTGGTTTCATTCAGGATCCACTGTAGAAGTCCAACCCCCCCTTTTACGCCACTTGATCGTCCATCCAGATGTGATGTGTGGATTAGAAGCTTTTATCACAAACACTTTTCACTGCAGTATGGCATAGCCTCAAGCCCCAGCATACACAGCTTTATAGGTTATGATAAATAGGAGCATTTCACTTTACATCTGCTTTAGGACAAAAAGAGGAACCTATGTTCTACACTTGTTGCGTTTTTGTTTTATTGTTTTAGTAGGAAAAGCAACTCGTATACAGAAGTACAACAGGGGCATCACATTGTGCTGCATAATTAATTTTATGTCAGTACTTTTCCTTAATTTACATTGTCGACAGCTGTGATGTATTGGTGCAGATTAAACATCCCCAGTAGTATGTGGTAGTAGATAAGAAGGTAAAATAAACTCCACCTACACCAGCTTCTAATCTAACAATTCAGGTAAGATGTTTGGATTCCCAAAGTAAATTTAAATATTACTCAGCAGTGATTAATTAATAGTTCCACTTGTCCGCGATGCAACATTCAAGTGCTAAACACATCAATATTTATAATCTCAGATTAAACTCAGATTCATCTGGAGGACTTTTAATCCTGACGAGTTCAGGTATATTGAAGTATTTTCTATATACATGACATCTACATGTACTCTAGAACTCACAGGAAGCAAGTTGTAAGTTGGAGAAGTCACCTTTAAGCAAAATTAGAAAGGAATTCACATCTAAATATATAAAGTAAGTAAGTCCTCGTTGTGCAGAAAGATGTGTACTATTGGAATACAAATATTGATGCATAATGTGTGAACATCACGTGTTGCATCATGTTGCAGCAGGTAAATATGTGGCTGTATTTAAGTACTTAAAGTAGTGCCAGATGGTTACCCCACAGAAAATGCATCATAAATTATATCCTGGATTTATATAGAAAGAAAATCTGAATAGAAAGTACAAGTACGTCGTACTTATTTAGTCGTTTCCCGAAGTACAGATGATTTCTGTGATTTCAAAGCTGTGTAATTCACCATTTAAAGCGTCTTCGTGCGAACAACAACCTTTTACAGGACGTGATTAAACCTCGCCCGCTCTGACGTCAGGCGGATTGTTAGGTGAGTCTCGCGGGGACAGCCTCCTCCTCGCGCACCACTCCTGCCTGCCCTCCTGAAAAAATACGGTGAAGTCGCTCGTGCTCGCTGTCATCATCATCATCATCATCACCAGCGCCGCCCTGTAGCGAGAGAGCGCGCGAGCTGGAGACCCCCCTCCCTCCTTCTCTTCCTCCTCCTCCCCACCTAACAACAACCCCAACCCCGCAGGCTCGAGCACAGCGACCCCACCCCCCAGACCCCCTCAGAGAGAGGGGACGGAGCGAGAGACGCACTCGGAGTCACGGAGAAAACATCGTTCCTGGATCCCGGCTCCGTTTCGCCCTCAGTCCGGGCCTAATGCTGTAGCGGACCGCGCAGGAGGAGCGAGCGAGCGAGCGAGCGAGCGACGACGCACAGATTGAGTCGGTGAGGGACAGGGCGGACCGGAGACGACGGGATTGTTCATTCTCCTGGAAACATGGGATGTACGCTGAGCGCCGAGGAGCGCGCCGCTCTGGACCGGAGCAAGGCCATCGAGAAAAACCTGAAGGAAGACGGGCTGGTCGCTGCCAAGGACGTCAAGCTGCTGCTGCTCGGTAAGAGAAGCGCCGCGCCGGCCGCGCGGCGGGGCTGCTGCGTCGCGGCAGCGGCGCCTGTTAGTGGGGCTGATGGGGCGGAGGTGCTCTCCGTGGTACTGATTTCACTGCCGGATCTCACTGTTCCCTCCGTTTCTCCACAGGCGGCGGAGAGTCCGGCAAAAGCACCATCGTCAAACAGATGAAGTGAGTGTATTTCCGTTTTACTGTAACCCGCTTCCACGCAGCCCGAGACCAAGGCCCGTGATTGCGCCTCGCCTATGTGCTGAGCCGCCATGTTTCGGGAGGCCGTAGCCCCGGAGGAGTGCCGGTGACTCGAGCACCTCCTGCAGACGGAGAATGAGGCTGCGGAGGCCGCACCGGTGTCTCCCAGGGTGCTGTTCACCACCCGGGTGCTGAAATGTAGTTAACGAGGGTTTTTACACTGGGGACCTGTGGGTGTTGTTCCTCTGTGTGTGTGTGTGTGTGTGTGTGTGTGAATTACAGCGAGGTCACTACAGCTCCATTAGTGAATACCTCTGCTTTTAATCTTAATGGCTTTAAGTGCCCGATATCGCCGGGAGTACTTTGCGTATAAAGCGGATTTACGCAGAAATATGGCTTCTAAAACCGCATCTAAACCTTCCCCCGTCTAAGCTAAATCACTCTTTGAGGTTTTAAATCACTGTTTTTGTTTCCTCTAAACCTCCTAGTTAAGTTTCTAGATATTTGCGCGGTTCTTTGTACATTTCTGTCCGTGTGGAACATCTCTCTCAGCTTTCGTGTTTCTCTGCCTCCCATTCCGGCCTGCGCCCTTCCTCCCTCCCTCCTGTCCTCCATGTACCGCTTCCTCCTCTTCCCATCACCTCCGTTACCCTCCCAGTGCTCCATAACTCACCGCTCTGTCCCTGGACTGGAAACACTGGGTGTTTATAAACACTTCTCACGGTTGGTTTTATTCTAAGCAAGCAGCAGATGGATGGTTTTTACTACACACTGCGGGTCATAAAGTTTAGATATTGGAGGGTAAATTTAGTATCTTGTCATCACCACCACATGCTGGGTGAGAGTTTTTTTATATAGTTTTAGCCAGACCTGACCTGTTAGATGAGCTGCCTCTGGGGAAAGTGACATTAAAAAAGGAGGAATGCCGCAAGAAACAATTGTACCAGTAAATGTGACCTAGGTGCGGATGTGATGTATGGATTATATTAATTAAACATGGAGCAGCTTCACTGGGCGATGTTGTAGTTGACATGCTCATCACTTGCAGCTGCACAAATGTCATCAAGTTTTGAGCTGCGTGCAGTACATGTAGAGTTGGTTTGTTGTTTGTCCTTGATCTAAAATCTTTTGCGTTTTAAAAAATGGTTTCAGTCATTATTTAAGAAAAACGTGGCAGAAATTCACTTGTCTAACGTTACTAAAAGGGAATATTTGCACATGGATTTAGTCTAATGTTGTATCAAGTTAAATATCTTTACACTGTCGGTGGGTTTGATCATCAGTTTAAACACTGTGATTCTCATTTCAACTAATATTCAGAATTTTATTGCAGATTAAACAAATAATCTGTTGCTTAATTCGTAATAAATGCAGCCATAATGAAAACTTTAGAGGCTCATTCCCGAATCCTAATTACCTGTATTTTTCTGTTTTTGTTTTGAGAAATAAATGCAACTTTATTTAATTTGAATTAACAAAAAATACTATTTGCTGTATTCTGCTACTTTTATTTGTCATGAATGATAAAAAATGTTCTTTTTAGGTGTAGACATCCATCACTGACCTGTTGAAACAGACATTTCTGTGTGAAACTGCACCTGTACCCATCTCACCTGAAGGTTTCATCTCATAAAGCCGTTTTAATGATGTTAGTGCAGGTGGTCGACCTCTGCTATAAAACATCTTTTCATAACCTGCTCTGTTTTCATAACCTGCTCTGATGAGATGAATGTAGGTTAAAACTATCACCCAGTATTTATTTTCACCATCAATCGTTAGTCACTTATCAGAAGAGGAAAGAAAAAGAAGCTGCTACAATGTTGATTCCAGTTTCAGGAAGAAAGGCAGATTTTTAGTAGATTTAATATATATATGAGGTCAGGGTGATTGTGTGCGGGTGGATAATTTAATGTTGACCAGATTATTTAACTGTGTCGTACTAAATAGAGCAGCAGAGTCCCGTGTAGTGAGATTGATTAGTGCTCTGATTGATTCCACTCCATTGCCCACCATAAATTATAAATGGCTTAAATATCACATTACTGTCCAAGTAGAGATCCCAGACTGATAATGTGATCAATTTGTGTCCCGTTACACACTGACACACTTACAGATGACTTTTAGATGACTGTAAGATATGATATGTTTAGCTCTAAAGACAGTAGGAATCACCTGGAGGTGGAGTTCAATAATCGGCCAAAACATGTGGAGCTTTTATTGTGAAAGGGCCGTTGCTTAGGTCTGCAGGAACACATGGGCATGTGCAACTTTTTCTGTCTCTGTGTGTAATATCTGTGTGCCTGTGCAGGATTATACATGAAGATGGCTTTTCTGGGGATGATGTGAAGCAGTATAAGCCCGTAGTCTACAGCAACACCATCCAGAGCTTGGCAGCCATCCTTCGAGCCATGGATTCGCTGGGCATTGAGTTTGGAGACAAGGATAGAAAAGTTAGCTGAAATCTTGTTTTAAATGTTAAAATTTTTATTTTTATTTGCTTCTTCATTAAAAAACGTCGTGTGTAATGATTTGTAATGTAAAATGTCACAATCCTGCTACAGCTGACGATTAATTCTAAATATACAGATAAAATTCTGTTCCTTTCTTTGTCCAGGCTGATGCAAAGCTGGTTTGTGATGTGGTCAGTCGTATGGAGGACACCGAGCCGTACTCTGCAGAACTTCTCACCGCCATGAAGCGCTTGTGGGCCGACGCTGGGACTCAGGAGTGTTTCAGCCGCTCCCGGGAATACCAGCTGAACGACTCTGCTAAATAGTGAGTAGAATGAAAGAACAAGTAGACCCACAACACTCTTGTTATGTTTCTTAACCGTTCTCCTTGTTGTCATCAGCTACCTGGACAGTCTAGATCGGATCGGGGCGGTGGACTACCAGCCCACAGAGCAGGATATTCTGAGAACCAGAGTGAAGACCACTGGTATTGTCGAAACCCACTTCACCTTCAAAAACCTCCATTTCAGGTAGGAAGCACACACTCGCAGCAGCTCTGTAGCTCAAGAAGATTTAGCTTTTGCAGTTTTACGACTGTAGCTCTGTACTGACACTTGCACCTTCTACAGGCTGTTTGACGTTGGAGGTCAGAGGTCAGAGAGGAAGAAGTGGATCCACTGCTTTGAGGATGTGACAGCCATTATCTTCTGTGTGGCTCTGAGTGGATATGACCAGGTGCTGCATGAAGACGAGACAACTGTAAGTGTGACTTTACCTGGAGCGTCCCTACAGGCCGAGACTGCACCACACTCATTCTTACTTAGATGTCACATGTTATGTATGAAGCCCAAAATGCCTCAGAAGCTTTGAATCCTAAACTAATAATGACAGTAAAACAGGAGACAAACTCCCCAGAGACAGGCTCCTTCTTTACGACAAATACTTTGACTGATGAACTGTAAAATACAGGCATGTGCAGAGGGGCCGGCTCTCAGGGAGCTTTCCCAAATTAACCAAAGCTGCCCTTCGACACTTACTAACCCTCAGGGCTCTTCTTTATTTCTTCCATGTTACCCATTCCTGCATAAGAAACATTTGATAAATTCAGTTCTGTAAGCTAGAAGCAGTTATTTAATACATTTTTCTTAGCCCAGCAGCAGTTTAAACGTTTTGCTGCAGCGACGTTACATTTCAAAGATTTCTATTTCTATTTCTATATATATATATATATATATATATATATATATATGTGTGTGTTATTAATAAAATGTATTACATTAGATTTGAAAATAGTTCAAATTGACTTCCTACTCTCTGCATGTGCAATTTAAACATTTTTAAGTTGATATTTATTTTTCTCCTGTACTGTATGAGTTTTGTGTTTTATTTAAATATTTATGCACATGGAGCTGAGTTAACAGAAAGAATAACAATGATATTTGATTAACCAAAACCTCAGACAGATGACAGGAGGAAATCAGTTATAAATTAAAATTATTAAATGATTGGCTGCTGTTTACTGATATGTTGAGTTGTTGCTGTGGTGTTTGGTTGTAAACCCACATTCTCCAGCTCTCTTCTCACTGTAACACTGACCTCAGTGGTATATTTCTTCTTCCTGTAGAACCGCATGCACGAGTCACTCATGCTCTTTGACTCCATCTGTAACAACAAGTTCTTCATAGACACCTCCATCATCCTCTTCCTCAACAAGAAGGATCTGTTCGCTGAGAAGATCAAGAAGTCGCCGCTGACGATCTGTTTTCCAGAATACACAGGTTGAGTCCTTTAAGTTACTTACTAAATCTGAATCATCTTGAGAAAAGTGAGGTGAACGTTCGTCATTCATGCTCTCTGGTGTTCTCTCTCTCTCTATTCGTCTCCAGGTGCTAACACTTACGACGATGCTACAGCGTACATTCAGGTTCAGTTTGAGAGTAAGAACCGCTCTCCCAATAAGGAGATCTACTGTCACCTGACCTGTGCCACAGACACAGGAAATATCCAGGTAGTGTTTGATGCTGTCACTGACATAATTATTGCAAACAACCTTAGAGGGTGTGGCTTATACTGAGCACAGAGGTCGTCGCGGAGAGTATGAGGTGTTAATAATGATAATTTTGATGATACTTAAACACATAAATATGTAAGTCTACACGTCCAAATGGACCCAAAGAGCTGCCGTCAGACACCACACTGGATTATTGCCATGATTTGTTCCCTCTCCTGTTATTTTGATTTCCAGTATGCAACCCCAGTTTTGTCTTATCAAAATGTGTTTTTGAGATGATTGTTTCATGTTTTGTTGAGGACTGGTTCAGACCAACGGCAGCACCAGGGTTTTATTCAGCTCGAGACTTGTTCTGCAAAAGTCCAGGAGTCATTTTTTAAGCACAACGTGAAATAATGTCCTAATCTTTGGGTGACATTTTTATGTGCAAGTCTCGAGACAACTCTATCTGTGCTGAATACCGCTGCTGGTGCTCCGTTTAAAGAGCTGCTCTGTGTATGAAGGTGGAGACGATGTTCTTGTGGTTGGAAAGAAGGAGGCTATTTTAACGTTTTAACGCGACAAAACGCTCCCCTCTCCTTCAGACCCACAAGTGACCGAGTAGCCTGCAGGTCTCAGTTTATTCTATTACTTGCATAACACAATGAAAGAGAGGTTTCTTCTGCTCAGAACCGCTGCCCATTGGCAGAGTGAGGAAATGCCTATCAGCCAATCATATCTCAAAAAGAAAAAAACAGTCATATCGGTGCCAACCATCTGAGAATGACAGATTAGGATCAGAAAACCTAGCTCATACTGTCAACTATTATTTAACATTTTATTATCACTAAATGATTTATTTATTTAAGCCTCGTGTCCTACATGCCTCCTCCTACCTCCTGCAATCCCGTGCCACATACTTATTTCCCGTCATGAGAAACGGGGGTGCACCGATACCTGTGTACGGTTCAGAGGGCGGAAATCAGCCCTCCGATAACATCTTGTTCTCTGTGTGGTGCTTTCCCCTTCGACGTGAATCTGTGTAGAAATAGAAGACTGCACAAGGAGAAAAATATCATTCGAGGCAGCCTCTGTCTGGGGAGGTGGGTTTGGTTAGTTTTTAACCCTCTTCTCCCTGGATCAGTAAACAGGGAACAACTAAACCCCATCTGTCACATTTCTCTTTTGATAGAGAAAAAGTACAGCTCTCCGTTTTCACCTGTGCACCCAGAAATTCATCTTCCCACCCCTGTATACTCTACCTTTCACATATCAGTCCCCATATCCTATCTCCATTTTCACCTTAAAGCACCGTACTGTATATATATATTATGATTATACCAGATTTTTTTTACTGTGAATGTTTTTGTGCTGCACCCCATCCTACTTGGTAGTTTATTGGTTGCTCTCATGTGGAATGTTTGTGCTGAGCCAATCGAATGTTGTGTTTACATTAAAGCCACACTTTTCCTAACGACCCTGCGTGCGTGTCCTGAGTCTTATTACACAGAAGAAGGTAAAATAAACACACGCTCACCTGCTTTAATCTGTGCAGGTTAAACCAGTAAATTAGGCTGAATATTACGTGGATGTTCTACTTTAATGCTTTGTATTTAGTGTCAGAAATAGAAAAGGCTCGGGAACAGGTCTTCCACCACAGTGGGACAGCTCTTTGTGAAATGTGGCGGGTGGCGGATGGCAGGGATCAGGAGCATTGCATGGCAGCTCAATTTATTAGGTTAAAAGTGTTCCATCATCATAGACAAGGAGCTATTCATATATTGAATGACTAGGCTGGATCAGCTGTCTGACCTGCTTCTGTCAGTTTAATGGGTATGATGTTCATTACTGCTCTGTTTCACTGACAGCCGCAGAGCACCACTCCTCAAAGTGTCCCCGTTTCTCACAGCGGGTTAAAGGCTTGGGACTCACGCATTGATTACAATTACACACTTTTAATTACAATTGTACAAGAATATTCTGCATATTTTACAGTTAGTTCATACCACATAGTCCCCTCCCACCACCTACCCTGGCCTAAAAGCTGAGCTGTAGCTCTGACACGGACTGACATCAGCTGGGTGTGGAGCAGAAGGCAGAGTCCGAAATCTCCTGGAAGATCAACGAGCATTTTTGGTTTCTGACAAAGAAGAAATCCACAGCCATTTGCCCGTCCCATATCCATTTACAGGAACATGGATTAAATCTGGATTGTGCAGAGTTCTTTAGTGAAATGCATCACAAGGTGGTTACTGCACGGCAGTTACTGACAACCAGCACACCAGTTCATCGTTTACAGTCTCAGCCTCTTGATGTCTTCACTTCTGAAGTCGATTCGCAGCGCCAGCACCTGACGCACCTCCGCTGGGGTCAGTCGCCACGTCAGAGGGCCCGAGTTAGGACCCCAGTAATCCAAAATCTCAGTTACCTGCAAAACAAACACAAGTAAAAGAGGTAATCAGATCGTTTACTTAAAGTGAAATCTTAAATGTTGCTGCGAAGCAAAAGATTTATATACTACAGTAACATTTATTGTTGTTTTTGTGAGTGAATCACAACTTCTGATACTGAAGAAGATGAAAATATAAAGTCGAGTCACCACTAAATAATAAGCAACAGCATTTTGCTTGTACTAAAATGTACTAAACTATCAAAAATACTACTAGATTATTATTGTGCATTAAAAGATGGGCTCGGGCGTGTTGTAATAACTGCTCCTGTTCATACAGGCTTGTATACAGTATTGCTCTAAAAAGATGCTACCTAAAAAAGTGATGTTAAAATAAAATACTTTCCCTCTTTGTGTTAGTTTCCTTCCACTGCAGCTCAGAAGGACTTTTATACCTAAAACATGAGCTTTGGAAGATAGCCACGTGATTTACTGTAATCAAATCAAACCATTTAAGCCAATATGAACAAGAGGAATGTTACAGCGAGTACATGTTTGTCTGACTCGTGAAATGTGGATGCTGCCAATTTAACTGCCATCAATGTAAGATAAGAAAATTGGACTGTAGAAAATGACCTAATATTTTAAATAACATATAATATGTACAAATTTACCCGATCCAGGTTGAGGATTGTAGCCATTTGTGTAAGACGAGCAAACTTGTCCCTGATGGTCCAGGTAGTCACGGTGGTCAGATACGCCACGAGAGAACGAAGCTCTTTATCAAACTGCAGCCCTCCAAGCTACATGGTGTAAATCAACAAAAACAGAAATGTCTTCATCAAGCATAAAAAAAAAAAAGAAACAAGATACTCATAATAAGAAGAAGGTGACTTGGCAAAAGGAAGCCCCATTTCCAACAGGCCTCCCCCATCTCATTAATAAATCACTGCTGAAATCGTGTACGTCAGTGAATTTAGTTTAATGTGCAGGGACCTCGGTGCCACCTCGTGGCCAAGTTTAGCTCCTCACCCTGCTGAATGAGCATTTCAGCACCGTCTTCTCCATCTCGATAGAAATCAAACTGGTCATCAGGCTGGTCAGAGTGTCATAGATGACAGGAGAGAGGGCAGTCTGGTGGTGTAGAAACATACGGAATAGTTCCTCTCACTCACTTTGAACTTAGAGATGTTGTCATTTGTCACTTTAAAAATAAAAATGTTTGCATATAAATAAATTAGATTTTTACCTAGGTTTTACGTTTTAATGCCTCCAGTACATTTTCCTGATTACATTTACAAACAAAAAAATTCAGGACATAATGCCCTATATACTATTTCAGAGTGGTAATGTGCTAGTTCACCGATGATGTGAACTTGCTCCACCTCTACTACTGTACTACTGTACAGTATAGTCAACAAACAGGAAAGTAAGTTGTTTTTATTACCTTAAACTCTGCCATGAGCTGCTCCAAGTTAACAATGAGCTGCTGCACCCAGGGGTCATTAGCTTCATAATCATTAAACTCCTCCTGTGAAGAACACCAGTCATTACATACTTCACGAGCTCTGGTTTATTTTTGTGCAGGATTCTGACATCAATACCTCCTCTAAGTTGTGTGAGATAGACAGGAAGCTGCTGATCCAGGGTTTGACCTGAGGCTTTATGGCTGTTGTGTTCAGCTCAGTCAGACCCTCCTGCAAAACAAAATCAGATCAGGTGATAGAATATCGCAACATATTATGTGGACACATGTTCACAGCTTAAACTGATCAGAGAGTGTGAGTGTGTGTGTGTGTGTGTGTGTGTGTGTGTGTGTGTGTTTGTGTCCAACCTGTAAGAGATCCTTGAACTTTGTAGATGTGTTGACAAGGTCAGACAGACAACTTTCAATCTTAGCTTGATCACCCGAGCTTCCCCCCTGATTAAACAGCTTGGTACAGTCGTTCTGGAAGAGATCCAAAAAAACAGTTGAGGAAAATTATCTATAACAAGATGATTAGAAGTGACATGTGAAACTTACCTCAAGGTTTCTCTTTAAAGTTGTGATATTCTGACTGCACACCTCCACATTATTCAGAGTCACCTGAGAGAGAAAGAGAAAAAGTGGGTTAATTAATTTCTACAGTCACTTTAGTTTGTTTAAAAACCTGCTTGATCAAACACTTCCTGACACAATACGGTTGCATAATTTATTGATGTTGTCGGCGTTTTAACCACAGCTGCTCTTCTTTAAGGTTTCCTCTTACCAGTTGTCAAAGCAATTCCAAACTTCTGCAAACATTAGAACATATTTCATCAAACTATCAGACTTGGTCACATCTCTCAGGGTCCTGATTTACACACCTTTGCACCTTTTTTGCTCTGTCACACTAACAATAACATCTGCAGACTCACATTTGGGCTTCTCGGGTCAAATTACAAGGCATAAATCTGGCTCCAGTTTAACTTTTGACAAACGGGTTAAAAGGTTTTTGAAGTAGGATTTCTTTTAGCTAAGAGCCATTTTAAAAATTTAAAGCTCCACTTACGTCACCTAAATTGTAGGAGTCTATTCACGTATCACATTGGTCACTTAAATTATTGCTGCTCTGCTTAAAAAGGGTCATGCACAAACCTTAAAGAAGTGGGAAACAAGGTTCCCCTCTGGAGCCCAAAGAAACAGCATCACGATTATAATTATCATAATTTTGACACAGTGATAAAGGTTGTCTGCAGAGGAAACACTGTGTATAAACATTATGACAGAATATTGCTCTTGAAAGTATTCTGGTATTATTATTAATGCATTAGAACTTCTTGCTATTGTGATTTCTTTGGTACTAGGTTAATCATCCTGACAGCATCATACCTTAAGTGACCTAATAATTTCCAAACCTATACACAACCTTCAGAGAATACATATCATCGTCTGGCCAATTGGTTTGAAGATGCTGGGTATCAAATAACGTCTAACTAATAACAATAACTAATAAACACTCAACTGTTTCTGCATCTTACCAGAAATGTAGCCTTTGCATTTTCAGCGCTCTCAATGCCGAGTGTGTTGAACTTTCCCTGCTGTAAGCTGCTCTGCATCAGACTGACTGCACTGCTGACACCACGCTGGATGTCCTGAAGCGTTGTAGCAGGAAACCCCTGCCGCAGTTTATTGTACAACACCTCCCTGACAGTCAAACAGAGAGGGGTCACATACATGCACGTGGAGGAGAATAAATACTGAATATGTTGACAGGACAGTGAAAGAGTGAGCACCTGAAGTCAGACTCCAGCACAGAGTTAGCGTGGTTGATCATAGCACACAGACAGTCGATACTGGAGCTGGACAAAGCTCTGCTGATGCACTTCTTCACAATGTAGAAACAGTCGTCCACCATGCTGGAGGTCAGCTGTCCCTTTTCATATGTATCCATAGTAACAGCCTGGAGAGGACAACAATTAGTATAACACTTAAATACCTTGAAATAAACTGTAGCCTCTAAAATGATAAAGCATTATTACCTTCACAAAGGAGAATTTATTGCAGGGAAGTTGCACGAGACTGGACTTATTTCAGTCAAGTGTACCTTAGAGACTGGGTGTACATATAGTGAAGAATACAAACTGCTGTATGTACTTTACCTTGTTGACAGACTCTCTCATGTAGTATTCCTCCATTGGAATGTAGTAGCCAATCAGCTCCTGCATCGTCCTGCTCAGCAAACAGTGTTTCAACAGCTTCTCCACATTCTGCTGATGCTCTGATTGTGCACAAATACCATTAGTGTGTATGTATATATATATATAGTAAAGACCACATTCTCAACATGCATCTTTGAACACATCGTCACACTTCTGTATCTACCCTGTGTGATGCTCCGAGCATCTCCAACTTCAAAGTCGGCCATAATACGGCGGCGTAAAAAGCGCAGGTAGAGCTCAGCCCGTGCATTCATCAGGGTTACTTCTGACAGTACAGGATCCAGCTCCCTGTATGAAAGACAGAGTTATGAGCAAAAACGCCACGAAGCAAAATAGAGAGAGAAACACTGGATGTGAGACAAACATAAATACCTGGGTTCTATCCTCTCCCCTGGCATGCTCTTCATCATGCTGCTCTGAACGACCTGAAACTAAAAGACAGAGTCATGGTCACAGTGAGAACAGGTTTGCACTGAAATAATCCTATGATGCAGCTCAGATGGCATCCAGACCTTGTTTTGATATCCTCTCTGCTGGATGAACTTGTCGACTATTTTCTGGGCCTGTTTGTCACATTCCTGCTGCAGGTGAGTAATGAGTGTGTACAGATGACCTGGACCGTAATAGGTTTCTACTATTGGCTGATGAGTCTCGATTACACGAGCAATGCCTGTAAACACACAGCAACTATTCAGCGAAGCCCACTCCATCATAAATACACAACAACAGAAAATCAGGCCTGTTTTTTACCTTCCAGCAGCAGAGTCAGAGTATCTGCAAATATGAGCAGCGCTCTCTTCTCGCCCAAGTCTCCTCCTGTAGCTAAAAGCAGGTTCTCTTCTGCTTTGGAAGCAAGCTGTGTGAATGAAGTGTGACATTTTTTAAATTACTATGTGAACAGGAAACGCTACAAACTTAAGGAGGTGTAGTGGACCATGACTCACATGTATTCACACAATAACATTTACAAACAGAAACATTTAGCTTATCCTCTAGTACAACATCAGAAGGTACCTATTAGAGAAATTAAGATAACTAAACTAAAACCACAACTAACAGCAGACTGACTCTACTGACCTGACTGCAGAGATATTGACCAAAGCGGGCGAGGCCCTGCTGGTGGAGGCCCAGCAGAGGGAAGATCTTGAAAAACCTCTCCACCTGTGCAAGGTCGACTGCTGCTACGGCTTCATCAAGCTTCTCAGCAACAATTACCTTCAGCTTTTGCTCTGCCTCCTGCAGCATGAGCAGACTGGCATCCACAGCACTGCCTGCACAGATAAGGCACATTGGAAGTGTTTATGTAGGCAGGTCCAGGCTTTTATTCCTCACCTAGTGTAAAGATACAACTTCAAAGTCTATCACTGTTGGAGTATGTTTGGTCCACACTGTATGATGTATGAACCTCTACAGTCAAACAAATAATGTGAATATTGTACAAAGACACCAAGACCAAACAGAACTGCAGTACGTCTGCATCTACTGTGTAGAGCACTGTGGCAGAAAGGTTAGGGACTCGTACTTTCTTCTCCCTGCCTGCTAAGCTCAATGACTGACTGGTCCAGAGATAGGTATCGGTGGATGTGTGCAGCGGCCTGTTCGTAGTCTTCATTACGTAGCGCTGTCTGAACGCCGTCTGTGCAGAATTTCAGATCGAGGATATCGTCAGTGCGCTGGATGACGTTATACAACCGAGTCTGCAAAAATAAAATGTATGATAAAACATAAATTATTTACTACTAATTTCAAAAAATGCTACCTTTAAAAAACTGTGTTAGTAATGCGTTGTTTATGTTCCGAGGTACTTTTGTACCTCATTTATTTACTGCAGTAGCTGCTGTGAGCAATGATTACATTTGTAAATAGTTTGTGAACAGTCCTACATTAAATCTACTCTTCATGAAAATTATACTTTTGAGTTTTTGTAAAAATGTTCTAAAAATGTGTTTAGATCAGAATCAAAATAAAAAGCAGTTTTAAGCAGCGTTTGCCCATGACACCCCTGACAGTTAAAGCGTTTATTTATCATAATTACTGTGTGTACTTACCTTTGCCAGGTCGAGCTGTCTGACTTTGCGACTGACGTTTTCAGCTAAGCTGCAGGTGAATGTGATCATGCCCGACAGCTGACTGGCATCCCCTTCAATCAACTGTAGGTTGGGCCTATAGAGAAAAGAGACAAAGCACAAACTATTAAAAACATATTTGGTTATGGTTCAACATTAAATCAGAGATGATCATCAGGATTACTACATTAATCTCTACAAGCAGTACCCCATCCTCTGCAGTGCCAGCATCTTTGTGTGAATGGCCCCATCTTGTCCCACCAGTCGGCCGAGCTCGGCTTCCACTTCTTTCTGTATCAGAACGGAAAACAAAACCTATAATGAGCACAGGCCATGGAGCACGCTAAACATTTTGACAAGTTTGGTCTGTGTTAAATTAATAATAATAAATAATTAATTATCAGTGACTAAAAGTCAGTTTTACTCTTACTCTATTGGATTATTAAATTAATTGTGTAGGACAAGAAGTGCAGATTTCTTCCATTTTCAGCTGTATGTAGTTCCAAAGCAATACTAGAAAACAGCTCTAAAAGCTACTGAACTAAAATGTCACTTATATATTCTTCCTTGTCTGGTGAAGGTAGTGTGCTGTGGGTGGGTGGCACTTTTAGTTTCCAAACTCAGACACAACTAGTTGTATTTACTGTTTGGCACTTTCATTTCTAACAAAGTACAACGTGTTAACTTAAACTCTCCCATAAATGTAAGTTAGAAGCAACATTACAGCATTTCCCCCTCCCCAACAAGCTTTTATTTTGTCTCTGCAGATCAGTTCAGAGTGATCTCACATTGTTGAAGATTAGTAAAGAGAGTTAGTTCGTGGGACAAACCGCATCTCCACCAGCCACCAACCAGCTGTCACAGATGTGTGAACTGTGTGACAGGTGGTGTTAAGTGTTTTGTGCCCTGGTAACTGGACGCTATCCCGTCTTCCGCATTGTGTATGGTTAGCTAGAAAACAGTTCACATAAACGCTAACCTGCCTAACCTGCAGAGACAAAATATGAACAAGTATTTCACAAAAATGTTTACGTTCATTTTGGCATACTTTAGTCAATGTTTACTTTAACAAAGATGGTTTAAATCCTTAGTTTTCTGCTACCAGTATCCCGGATGTTTACGTAGAGGATAACACCGGACGTTTTCGTTAACGTTCAAACTGCAGTTCACTTTACTTTACTCTGCTTGGCAGACGCTTTTATCCAAAGCGACTTACAGGGAGCTAGCGCTGGGTGTCTGGCTCAGGGACACACCTGGTAGGAGATGGATTAGGAGTCAGACGGGGTTTGAACCCACAACCGTCTGCATGCCAGTCTGACGCTTAACCCATTGAGCTACCAGGCCGCAGTTAGCGGCTCTTTATACTAACCTCCTCGGCGCACAGCTGCTGGAAAACTCTCTCCAGGTCATCCAGCTCCGTCAGGGTCGAGATGGTCTCCATACTCACAGAGCACACCGAGCCAGAGTCGCATCTCTTCACTGCCACGGATCCACTGTCAGCCATCTTTTCCCAGGCCAGAATGCATGACATCCCTGGGTTTAATCTGACAGGCAGCACGTATTTGTAGAATTAGATAGGTAAAAGAGGAGACTGGGATATCTTACAATGTGACCTATAAAATAGGGAATGCTCGTAGGATCATACAACATAGTAAATATTTATCTAGCCATTCTCCTATTTGTTGGAAATGATGCTGGAACTACCTGACAAACCACACTCTGGGCTTTGTGCGCATGCGCGGTACTCACTGTACGTTGCCGTTCTGTTACAAGTAGTGTGTCCTTAAACTGCCTAATCCTTATGAAAACAAATAACATACTTCTCCTTTCTCAAGAAGGAAACACTGGAGACTAAGATATTAACCAATTTAAATGCTTAGTATTAAAAAGCTTAGTTGAAGTTGAGCAAAACACTTTTATAGTTTTATTCTAAGACAAGACAAAACCCTAAGGAACCCTAACTATCTATATTTACAGTACAGAGGGACTGAGACAGTAGTTATATTTTGATTTAATTTACAATGTATGAAAATGAAACGATCCCAAAAAGAATATGTTGCATGTCAAACATTTAATACAGTGCTTCTGTTGAACTGAGTATATAAAAAACCCCACAAATTTATAGATATGTATAAAACAAAGTGATCTCTATCCTTTAGTAAAATGTTTTCACATCACTTGTTTTTGATAACCTGTTGTACGACAGCACCAAGGAGAAACATCAGTGACTGGCTGATAATGTTAAGGACTAAGAGTAAAAAATGTATTTATCTAATGTGAAAAACTTAAAAAAAAATAAAACAAATAAATTTTTATAACAGTGGGGTGAGCGTTTTTTCCTGAATCAACAAGGGAAATGTCAGGACATGTGCTCTTATCAGCTCTAACAGAAAACAAATGAACAAAGTGTTTGCAAAATATATCAAAATAAGAGGAATTTAGATTCATACATCTTTGTTCATTTTAATTACTGCAGTCCCAAAGCATGTTGAAACAAAATCAGTTCTTATTATCCAGTGGCAAGCAGAAGAAGTTCTCCTCTTAAAGCTTTTCCAATTTTTTCTGTAGCTCTGCTTTTTCCTTCTGTAGCTCTTCTCTCTGTCTACTTAAGTCTTGGGCTTCGTCCTGCTGTGCTTTCCTCAATGACTCAATCTTCTCCCTCTCTGCAGCGGTCTCTCTGGCTGCTGCCACACGCAGCTTCTCAAGCAGCTCCCTCTGATGCTCCAGAGCCTGAGCCTCCTCCTTCTGTGCTCTTCGGAGAGCTTCTATGAGCTCCCGCTCTCTCCTCAATACACGCTTCTCTCCGTCAGACACTGCACCAGAAAAAGGGAAGAGAGCAACACGTTTAGTCTAATTACAACCTTGGACAGTATAGGACTACAAAATGAATAAAAATGTTTTATTGTTATCTTTACCACAAATTACTTGTAGATCACCATCTTACCTGAAAACACTTTATGCTCCGTCGAACCAGCAGTCTCCCCGTTAGCATTTAGGCTTAGCGCAACGTTGGATGGTTGTTGGTTGCGTCCTTCGATCAGGGTAGAAAACACCTCAGGATGTCTGTTGGACATGTGCCGACGCAGGTTACTGGTTCCACCACTTTCAAAGCACTGTAACTTCTTTGAGCAAATGAGGCAACGAGCAGCATCCAAAGTCTCCAAACGCTCAAAATGCCTCCATATCAAGCTGCGTGTGTGCCGTCCATGTATCAGGTGCTGTTCATCATTGCCTGCTTCATGTTTCATTCGTTCTCCTTTACCTCCTTGTGCAGTTTCCTCAGAGCCATTAAAAGCTGAATGAAAATTGGATTGGTTCACAGTGGTAGGGCTTCCTGAGTCTCCATCCTCCAGTGACACGTCCACTGAATAATAAGGAAAAAAGTTAGGATTAGGACTACAACCAACATTTATTCCATATTATTTTCTATAAATAAAGATGACCTTCTGGACCATTACACATCTTGCTCTTGGTGTCATTTGAACCTGGCCTGCTCTTAGTGGAGTCCAAACTTTTTTAACCCTTTCCAGCCACTGGTTCATACAATACTGTGATAGTAAATTGAATGCAGCTCACCATCTTACCTAAAAACACTCTCTGCTCTGTTGCCCCAACAGTCTCTGGAGATGTCGACGTGTCACTCTTCATATTTGAGCTTGCAGTTAAGTTTGATGGTTGGCCGCTGCGCTCAATAGCCACTAGTTCAGAATATGCCTCTAGATGTCTCTCTGACAAATGGCGCCGCAGGTTACTGGTGGCACCGCTTTTATAGCACTGTATCTTCTTCGTGCATACGTGGCAGCGAGCGGCATCCAAACCGCACAAACGGTGAAAATACCTCCAAATCAAGCTTCGTTTTTGTCCTTTGTGTGTTACAGGGCGGTCATCACTCATGTCATCATGCGTCATTCGCTCTGCTAGAGCTCCTTGCATGATTCCATCATCAAGATTTATATCGGATTTAATAACAGTGACAGGGTTGTCAAAGTCTCCATCCTCTAAGGTCATTTTAACTGAATAAGAAAAAAATGAACCAAATGAATGGAATAAACAATTCTGATAGCTTTAAAAATAACTAAATCTGCTTTTCTGAAACTCATATTGCACATGACAGTGTGTTCTTCACACTGTAAATTAAAATTCTAAAAAAATCACAATAAAACAACTTTAATCTTAAACCTCCACCATATCATGATATATATTGTCTCGCCAGATTCTTCCTTACAGCCCTGAGCAAAATAATGAAATCAGGCTGCAGTAAAATAGTTTTACCAGTATTGATAAACACAGTTGAATTGAGGTTTTCAGTCACTTGTTTTTGGTTTGATGATTAGCTTATCAAAGTAGTTCCAGCTCAAGTTTACAGATCTAAAGTAAACTTTATGTTGAAACTCAACAAACATACTGGTGATGGATTGAGGTGGAAAACTATTTGTCCTATAAATGACAAATAGTGAACATGAATGAAACCAGTAATAAGCAGGCTAAAATCTATTTAAATCAGAAAAGCCATATAAGAAAGATTTTAAATAATAACTCACAATCCAACAATCAAATCTTTGGGCTGTTGTTTTAGGACTACTTCAACTATCTACTGGCTGGGTGTTATTTAGCAGCTGATTCGGTAATACCGTCTGATACCTTAATAAACGAATGATGAATGGCTCCTCTTACCTGAGCAGACCTGTTCTCCGTCTGTCCCTGGGCCTGGGTGGCCGCTGCTGGTTTCAGGTCTCAGATCTTTACATTTCTTGAGCACCTCTTTGGGATGTTTGACTCGCAGGTGTCTGAGCATGGCTGTGGTGCTGCCCTGCTCATGTCTGGACAGGTATCCGCTGCAGAGCAGACACTGGACCGATTCTGTGTCTATGGTTTTAAAGAATCGCCAGACGACGCTTCTTTTGCGGACGGGATTACTTCTCCCCTTCAGGTTATTAAAACGCAACATTCCCAACTCGCTGTGGGTCTAAATCACGTCCGGATTATACAGCCGTATAGCTGTGAAAATAAAAAAGGCCGCGTTAATGTCACTGCTCGCTGCTGTGAAATGCTTAGTTTTAACTAGTGAAAAGTCCCATTAGCTGCAGTGCTATCCTCTGCCCCATAATGCATTGCTGCCACCTGACCTCTTCGTCTTCTTCTGAAATTTTAATGGCAAGTTACAAAACGTCCTGAAAGGTGTTTACCGCCACCTACTAATGTGGCTATACCCTAAACACATATCATACAAGCGTTTTTATTGTGTTATTGACAGTAACAAAAATAAAAAAAATCACACACCCATCCTATCATGCTCGGCATTGCGACCTGTCTAGGATTTCTATGCAAGCTTGTGCTGTTGCACGATAAATCAGGTTAATGTAATTAATATACACAGCTAATCAAGAAACATTGCTCATTAAACCTGAACATGTTTTAATCATCGGAATATACGGACACAATTGCTTCATGATTGCACATGAGAACAGTGTGTCTGTGTATATTCCATCAGTTTCCTTTACTACATGTTTTATCCTCAATTAATAGTGAACGATAATATTGGGTATTCTGTAGATTACGTAACATTTTTCTTGCTTCTGTTTAGATTTGTATTTTTTCCTGTATTCATCTTTATTATTCCTCTGTTAATCTTTAATATATTGTTTCTTTCTCTATTGTTCTATAATATATACTTTTTAATTTCCCCTTGGGGATCAATAAAATATCTCTCTATCCAGATCACCCAATGAGCAGCATGCAATGGTGACTATGATTTTGTTGCTGTATGTTGTATGTATGTATTTTTGATTTGAAATATTCTAAAAATCACAACCAATAAAGAACACTTAATTTAAATCTGATCACAGACACAACTTGAATACAGCCACATTTATTAAATGACAAATCTCTAACACAGATGAACAGTACAGTTTCCCCAACTAAAATGCAACACCTTGTGCTCTGGCAGCCACATTATCAATTAAAATAAACAACAGAAATTCACAGGCTGAAGACAAACTGACGAGAATGAAAAAGAAAACTTCTCAACACCAACACAAAAATAAATACTTAAACGCTTTCTTATACAGACAAATGTTAGTTTAAACTTTGCAGTTTGCTGGCTGGTAAGAGCCTAACACTGCATCTGAAAAACGTGTCATTTTATCAGTGCAAAAAAGAAAACGGTCACCAAGACAGTGAAAACCCAGGTGGAATGTATTTAATAAATGGTGAGTTAAGAAGCATCATGTGAGCAAATATATTGTATTTTATAAAAACACTTGTAAACTTGACTTAAACTTGTTTTTATAAAGCACTGTTGGGTTTAGCGTGAGGTAAGCATGTAATGTGTACGTTCGCAGATCCTCCGTGGGACCAATCAAATTAAAACCACTGCTTCTGTCTTTAATACCATTTAGGATATTCAACAGAACTGAACATAGCAACTGAATAACCTTTAACAGGTTCCATCCCTTGGTCTGAGCATGTTAGAGCGGCACACTAAAAAATCTCACGCGCGTCAAATCCAGTGGTTCTACTCGATGAAAAGATGAAAGGATATTTAAGGTTTCAGGATAACTAATGTAAGAAGACTGAGGATGATAACCCACACACGAAACAAAATATAGTAAAAACATAAAATGAATGTGATAATTTACACATGTAAACATTTAACACACACATTTAACCTCAGGCATTTATTCTAAAAGCTTGTTTCTTCTAATTAAGATTGAACTCCATCTAACATCTGTCTGCATCTGGGTGAGCTGAACAGGCAGCTCTTCTCTCGGACCGACGTATCCTCCTTCACAGACAGTTTCAGTGGTCAAATGGATTAACACTGGTGACAAGATCTGACGGTGGACAATAGGTAGCAAACATCTCTGTACAGTAAATCCCTTCATTCACCACTATCTTTTTATATGTCCGTTTGTTCCTGTTGGCATCATGTTCCTTGTAGCTTCTTTAAGTAGTCTCTAGCAGTTTTCATTGATGACTGAAAATGCAGGTTTTCTTCCTACCATCAAAACGTGTCACTACTGAAATCCACTGTAACATTATTTTATCTTACTATAACTGCTCTGTGAAGCAGGAAACTTTTCTACAGCTTCTTTTCTAACCTACTGTACAGATACTTCAGTTAGGTTTAACTGAAGTATCCCTTTATAAATTGGCATTTTCAGGGGCGATGCTACAAATTAAGTTCTCCATATAGCTTATTTAACTCAATCCCTGGTATCTTGTGTACACAATCTTTTTAACTATCTATGTTAAAAAATGTATGCATACTTTACATTCCAAAAGTAAAACAAGAAAATAAACTCTATAAAGCTCCATTATGCTTAACCTGAAATTTACAGAGATCCAGTGGAAAACATTTTGACTTCTGCCAGAGTCAAATAACGAAAGTATTTTGTTAGTCAAATCATCCTCTTGTTCTCATATTCACATTCGTGTCTGAGGTAACCATCTCCTTTCACAATAAAAGGGGTTGGGAATGAATCAACACCAAAGGCCAGTGATTCTCAAAATTTACCATGACAGGTAAGGCTGTTAGGACAAATCCAAGTAACATTTAGGAGAACAGTGCTGATACATAAACATGAGCTACGTACGTTATAGAGTATCATAACCTCCTATTGCAAAGACTACGTTCACTTTTCGGCGAAGAGTAAGCAAAGTTCTCATAAGAGCTGTGCTCTTGTCCAACTTTAAGTACTTATTTAAATAGCCTTCCTATATGTATGTACTGAGACCAAACTAAAGTTATGGTCAGTCCAAAGACTTTCTGCTGTTATCTAGTATTTTACAAATGTGTAGTGCCTCTGTTATTTAACAGCTTGAAGTCATGACACCGTGACTTCAGGCTTCAGAAAAAAAATGACTCTTTTGGCATGTGTCACAGAGCACAGGTAGATTTTAAAATAAATCCAGAGCCATTATAACATATTTAGAACTATAATATTTTCTAGTGAGATCAGGCAGAATAATGGAGCTGTGACAAATTTAGTGTATTAACAAAACGAGACCATAAGGATACAAACATCTATAACACAGTTGTGTTATCGCAACAAAAATATTGTGTTCAAAACGTGAAAAAGCAAAGTAGTCATGTGAAATAGAAACTGCCAAAACAGCTGAATTAAAGGAAAAACATTCAGATCCCGGTTTTGTCAGACATGTACTTGTTGCACTAGGTGTAAAATATATATTCAGTTCTTGTTTCTCTGCAGAGCCTCACACAGGTTATGGTTTGGATCTGGCTCCTGACTCATGATCTCAACACACTCCCATTCTCCACTAGAGCTTGACCGTTTCACCGCCTCCACCACCGTCTGCACATACAGACCATCCTCAAATGTTGGTGCCATCGCAACGGGTCCAGGGGCCCATGACCTGCGCTCCTCGGGAGCCTGAAAAGACTGTCTCATTGCCTTTACCATGGCGCTCAGCCCTCGCAGGTGAGGCAGGGGCATGTCTTTCACCTCTGGTCCCACCCATCCACCGTCGTCTAGCAACAGCTCCTCACCTTTACTCCCATTGCGCTGACCGTACAGTTCGGTTCCCCTGGCAACCAATCTCCCAGTGGATCCAACTACCATAACCTCTTGCACAAACGATCCTGGCATATTAAAATTCAGGGTCACGGTGCAACACACACCGCCAGAGCTGGATCCAGTTCCACCCATCAGCAGTTGAAAGAAACAAAAATCATCACTGGTGACGCGGCGGATGCCTCGGATCAAACTGTTTTGCTGTACAAAGGTCCGCAGTAACCCATGAACACGATGGGCGCGAGCACCTGTCAGGTAACTTAGAAGGTCAATGATGGCAGAGCCGACAGTGTGCAGGCCACCTCCTCCCATCAGCTCCTCACAAGTCCAGCCGTACGACTCGTCCAGGAGGCTCGGGCCATAGACTCGGACATCACACACCTGTAACTCACCAACATATCCCTCCAACAGCAGCTGGCGCATTGCAACAAAAGCTGGCAGGAAGCGCAAGGTATTACCCATAATGCTGAGCAGCTGGGGATAATATCTGGCTGCAGTCACCATCTTGAATAGATCCACTGCTGTAGCAGCTTTCTCACACACAACATTCTTACCTATACCTGCAGATAGATAAACAAAAAGGTAGAGGTTATTACTTAGTCAGGTATAATCTTTGAGGAATATAATTTTAATTGTTATAAGAACTCTTCTGTGCCATTATCTATAAGCTTTTAATAATGCCGTAATGGTAAAACACTACATAGTCACAGAGGACATATGTACTGCAACCACGCAAGACAGGAGAGGTTGGACGTAGTTTTTAGGTCCCCCTTGGAATTAGCGCTGTGGACAAATCTTTTTTGGTGTGGTCGCACTCAGGAAGTTGCAACTAAAACAGGAAGCTGAGATCACCACTCAGGAATTCCATCAGATACAGTAAATTAATGTTATAGATCTACTCCTCTATGAAACCATGTTGATTATGTAAGTAAGACAACATAAAAGATGTGAGAAAAGTTTTGTTTAATGTTTTTTCCCCACTTCAAATTACTACAATCACCATACAATCAGATCTCACGGATAAGTCCTGAGAAATGCCTTAAAAAGAAATGCAGCCAGTTCAGTCTTTTAAGAAGAACAACAAATAATCAAAATCTACTTAAAACCTAACCAACCACACACAACTGGGGCAGGTCACAATTTGTTTAATTAATATGTAAATACAATGTGAATGCAAACTGGAATCTCAAAACAGTTTTGGGTATCATCATTTGCAAAACCTTGCTCCATCTACCAATATTGTTTTCTCTAGCTTTTGATGGAGTCATTTCATATATATTAGACTTAGCACCAACAGTAAGTGTATAAGTAGTACACTTTTTACGCTTTTGGACAGGGTAGCCTGACAAAATAAGTGAAATCAGCGTCTTAGTAAGTGTTTCTGTTTATATGACCCCTTACCAAGTGCTTTGACAGCAATCTGCCTCGTCATGGAGGGTGGAATATAGATGCAAACTAGGTCAACATCCTGGTGCAGCAGGACGTCATCAGATCGACTAGTGTGAAAGGGGATGCCAAGCTCCTTTGCCAAGCAGCAGGCTTCCTCTTCGCTTCGCCCCCAGAGGGCATGAACCTCAAAGCCTTCATCTTTTAGCAAAGGGACCAGCACTCGGGCTGTGCTCCCTGTGCCAAACACACCGACTCCGGGCAACATGGCAATGCCACTCTCTGTGACGTTATGTATGACACACAGACATCCCAAAAGCTCACAGTACTTGTCTGCTAAGGCTTTTACCGTCTTAAACCTGGTAGAGGTTACCTATAAAATGAATAAATAAATAGACTATTAAAGCTTGTTAATGCATGACAACCACTTGACACAAATTCAAGAGAAGGAAAATAAGGTTAAATCAGAATTTATCACAATATTGCATATAACTAATTACTGTACCAACAAACAGAACAAACATGTCTGATGGAGGTTTAAACAAGTTTTTCTTATCAGCAGTTTCTGACAGCCACTTGCATTGTGTCCTGCTCCATACTTAACATACCATTCCTCAACTCCCAAAACTCAACATGATTACCACCACTGTAACATGCACAGTTCTTGTGCGTATATGACCACCTCCAAGGTAATTTAGAGGTATTTTTTGTGCAAAACATTTTACTAAGCAACATTAATGCACACTAAGTAATACTTGATTAGTAAGTTAAATAGAAATCATTGCCTAGTTTGGCTCACCTGAGGCTCTTTATTTACATGTAGTTATTTCCCAATGCTAAACTGTCATGTCATGCTTATGTGTGGGTTTCAGCAGTCTGTGTAATTGTTGTGTAAGCTGTACAGCTGGCTTGGGCAATAAAAGCAGTGCTGCAACAATTAGTCCTCAACAGAAAATTAATCATCAACTAATCTCATTATCAGCTGATTTTGAAACAAACATGTCACATCTAAATTTATAATATTATGTTTTACATTTTTCTCTCTGCAGTGATGTCTGATTGATTCAGGTTATAATATTTTTTTAGGGCTCAAACAGCGAATACCTGTTTATCAATCTGACAGCAGCTCACTGTCACATACTGACGCCACTACAAACTAACGTAGCCAAACTGTGTTGCCGTCTCCTGGTCGGAAAACAAAACCATGTTACCGTAAAATGACGCCTTCGACATTAGTAGTAATTAGTTGTCATTTTTTTGCTGTCACAAACTAGCAGGAAACGTTCGCAACTCTAAAAGTCACAGACTGTTTGCTCGTCTCGCTTTCACTAAGCTAGCTACACTCAGGTGCACGGTGATGTTAGCTAGCATGTTCGGCTAGCCGGCCAGAGAGCCGCATAGATGTTCAAAAACTCACGATAAACGGACGAACTATCATATATACACAGGTAAATAATATTCAATTACGAAACAAACCACCACCCATATTGAAATGTAAAGTTATCTACCTGCCGTATTTACGAGGACATCGGCAGCGAGCGTTGAGCCGGGCGCTGCCCAGTTGCTAATAGTAACTTCAGCAACAACGGAAAAACTGGAAGAACCAGAGACGCTGCAGAGTTCGGAGATGGGTCACCGGCAGAAGATTAAGGAAGAGAGACACACACGTAAGTATGGCTTCAGCTTTACGCACTAACACCTAATACTCGTTACCTGTGATTTTGCAACTGAAAAGTTAATCAAAACTGGCGCAAAACAACTACAAAGAGACACACAAAGTTATACACACATAATATTAAGGCAGAGACTCAAAATTATTAAAAATAAATTACAAGCAAATGAAGCCATCTATCCCATAAATCTAAATAAATTCTTTATAAGTAGGCAAACTGACGAATTTACAGTGGGTTACAACCATATGATCAAACAATTTTCTTCCCCATCCAGTGCAGAGGATTTGCAATTGTTTTATACTAGATTGCATAAAAAAACATGCAATTTCCCTCGACAAACACAAATTAGTTTTCAGTAAACAATTGCTAAAGTTACTGAGAAAAAATACAGGCCAACATGAAATAAGAGCTTTTTTGTGACATATGGTACAATCTTTTTGTATTTCCTCACTTATTTCTGTTTTGATTAGATCTGTACTGGACTATTGTTGTGGATTACATTTAGAATTTGGGTGTAGAGTTGCTGTAAACTTTGTGAGGATACACCAAAGTAAACATAATTAGGTTGACCCCTGGTTCACAGAGGTGTTTGTTATGTTGCTAATTAGAGCTCTGGCAAGGCTTATTATTCCATAAAGGTTGTTTGCATCAGGCAATTCCCTGGACAGCTCTACTTAATCTCTACCTATCTAGATATTTTAATAAGCCAGTGTAATTGAAAACACCTCTGGATGTGTTTGACCTTTAATGAAGCAGTTTTACTTAAATACAAATTTGAGTTACTTTGATTTCTGGCGAATCAACCAGACATTGCTGTAGTAAACAAAGTATAAAAGGAAAGGTTGCAGTGGTGATATAATACAACAACAACAACAAATCAATAATAATAATAATCGACAAAGGTTACACTCACACACATAAAAAAATGTGTACAAATGTACACCTGTTTGTGCGCTCATTTCAGTTCTTGTGTCTGGTGGTTCTAGCAAACGTGGCTCTGTAGCGTTTGCCAGAGGGGAGAAGCTGGAAGAGGTTGTGTC
>JAUMHF010000017.1:5248120-5280226 GCA_032359275.1 Microctenopoma steveboyesi | reverse complement strand
CGTGTTCAGCTCCAGGTTGTTGTGACTGCACCAGAGCGTCAGTCGTTCAACCTCCCGTCGATATGCAGATTCGTCACCGTCTCTGATGAGACCGATGACGGTGGTGTCTGCGTACTTCAGGAGCTTCACACCTGGGTCGCTGGAGATGAAGTCATTGCTGAATGTTTATGAATGTATAGGCTACTCACATTTGTATGTATTGCATGTATTTGTATGATGTAACTGAGAATTTTTGTTTAGCAGAATAGTTTTCATCACTGACTGATAAACAAAAAGATTTGGTCGTACAAACAGTGCAGTATTAGCGTGTGTGTTACCAATCTCCACCAGCGGCGGTAGAGTGTTGACAGACTGGTACCGGAAGTGCAGGGAATTATGGGACTTTTAGTTCTCAGTGGAGGACCGTTGGCTTTATAACACCGCGAAGAACAAAACAAGTCAATTTGTACAGAATAGAAAACGTCAGTGTGGGTCTAAGGATATATACAAGTTTTAAGTCAGGATAAATTGAGGTGGATTCAGGCGCCGTACGAAGGAAAATGACTCACTTTGGGTAAAAAAATAAACAGGAAGTTGTTAGCGTTGTGGGACGTGTAGTTCCGCTTGCAGGCCGCTGAGCTTGATATCAACGCATAGAATAAAGAAACAACAATAAAATAAGGCGAACTTAATCCAAACAGCGTGTTTCGCCCTCGGCGCTGACGCAAACATGCCCGGGTTCACCTGCTGTGTGCCTGGCTGCTACAACAACTCCCACCGGGACCGTGACCTGCGCTTCTACACCTTTCCAAAGGACACCACGCTGAGGGAGCAGTGGCTGAGGAACATCTCCCGAGCCGGGGTCAGCGGCTGCTTCAGCACCTTTCAGCCCACCACAGGACACCGGGTCTGCAGCGTCCATTTCGCCGGCGGGAGGAAAACGTACAGCATCAGAGTGCCATCCCTCTTTCCTCTGCGGGGCGTGAATGAGCGCAAGAGTCGGCGCGGCAGAGGCAGGAGAGTGTCCTCGGCGGTTCCTGCCCCCGGTGCTGCAGCGACCTCCGGGATTGTCATCACCAGCGTCCTGGGCAGCACGGCGGAGGGAGCCGAGGGCAATGCTGGCGGCGAGGCGAGCGACGACAGCATCACGGTGGTTCAGATAGGCCAGAACGGGGAGTACCTGGGCACGGCGCGGCTGCCCGCCCAGTCAGAAGGGACTTGTTATACCGCGCCGATCGTCAACGCAGACAATCTCGCTGCCGAGGAGTCCTCGCTCGAAACCGCGTCCACCTTGCACCAGCCGTCCGTGCAGTACGTCAGTGTGACCAGCAGCCCGCTGGACCACTCGTACTCTCTTACCACCGGCACCACGTCCGCCGAGCTGCTGCGGAAACTGAACGAGCAGCGGGACATCATCGCACTGATGGAGGTGAAGATGACGGAGATGAAGGCGACCATCCGCCAGCTGCGGGTGGCCGAGGCCAAGCTGCAGGAGGACGTGCGGGAGCGGGACCGGTTGCTCTACGGTAACTCGGTGGCTTTTAGCGTCCGGAAGAAAATCTGATGTCGTGAGACGACCCGTTACAGAGACTCGGTCTAACGCAGAGGACACCGAGAGGGCTGAAAACAGTAGATCCAGCCCTGTTTTGTATAAACTGAATTTATTTTCCACAAATAGAGCTGAATTTTCGTAGGCCTGGTAACAAAAAAGTTGGCTGGCTAATGTAGCGGATAGTAATAATCTCATTGCCAGGCACATAGAAACGTGCACAGTCCACTGTCCTGCAGCCCAACCACGGTCAATAGCATTTAACAAAGACTCGTAGTAGACTTACAAGTTACATATTTATAAAGTGACTGACGTGAAGACACGTGATGCTAAAAACTGCCTAAATGCATATGAAATTTCTCCTTTAGATTTCTCTGACAGTGTTCCCTTATTTTTATTTGCTGAGGTTAAGTTTGCCAAGATGACATAACCATGTGAGTTTTTGTAACCAGAACACTACTCTTGGCACACAGTCAGTGAAATAAAACTACAGCTGTTTTATCGGAGTTGCCTTTAAAGGTAATTTAAGTAGTTCTCTTTTAGTTTTGTTGCTATATATTTTTACATTTCCTTAAAATCTGAAAGGCCACTCAGACGATGAAATCTTAAAGGATGTTTTTTTCTAAACATGCATTAAATTACTTTTGCGGACCAGTTTTTTTCTATAGGGAATCTTAGGTACATTTTCTGTACATCTGTCTCTTACATGTTTCTGTGTGACGTGGGAAGTTTAGTGGCTGCATATCTGTAGGATGTTTCAGATGAACGGTGTTTGACAGCTGTGCTCTACTCACACTTTGAAGTAAATTTCATTTTGACATAGTGCTGGTTAACGTGGCGTAATTTCTCACGTCAAGAAATGTCTCCTGGTTTTCTCCAGTGTCAAACTGAAGAAATGCGATGGGGGATTACGACTCTTTAACCGTACCTGGCTCTGCTGGCTCCGTTCATCCCCAAGACTTGGATCCCTTCGTTCCTACCAAGGAGATGTTCAGAGACCCGGATTGTGTGTGAATGTAACATCATCATAAAGATCAAGACAAATCACATCACATAAACCTTTTAGGGCAGCCAGAAGTGGACAGTTATAACACAGCTCATACAAAGGGCCCCCATAATGTTTGAGATGAAGACAGCAGTCGTCTCTCAGTTAGCGTCTGTGCTTCACAGTTGAGATTTGTAATAAAACAAATCACATGTGGTAAAGTACAAATTCTCAGAGTTTATTAAAGCTTTTTTAAGAATACATTTTGTTAAAGAATATAGCAATGTTTATATGTAGTCCCCCCATTTCAGGGGGCACCAGAACGTTTGGGATACAGTAAATGGAAGTAGTTTTGATTAGGACTTTGTAGCTCCTACTTTTATCCTATGACAGTTTAAAGTTTGTATTATGTCTGTTACAAACAGCAAAATTCATATGGATGCACATAAAGAACCCACACATACAGTATAGGAAAATACTCGAGGTGTTACGCAGTTTTACAGCAGAAAAATAAAAAATTATAGGAAACAGACAATAGACAACACAAATAATTAACAAAGGTTTTATGAAGGAGTTACATCCAAGCAGCACATCTAAAATAAATCGAGTACACAACAGCATAATTAACTAATAATAAATGCTGTCATGACAGTTTATAATTACCACAAAAACTCCCATCACCCATCTCTAAACAGTTAGAGGTGTGGAACAGAATTACAGCTCGTGTTATATTAATTATTCTATGATAAAGATCTATTCACAGTTTAATGCACTTGTTTATTCCTGTTAGACATGACGTCTCAGCACAAACTGTCAGCGATAGGACAAAGATCTGCAGGTGGCTGGTTCTGTAAATCACGTTAGAAAAAAGTGTTGTGAGTTACACTTTTAATTTCTTCACATTGAAAATGATAATAGATCAAAAGGCTCGTGGTCACACGTGAGAAGCAGCGGCAAAGCTGCTCCTCAGATGCCAAAAAGGTCAAATTATTATTATTATAAGAGAAATAACCGATAAACTGAAGATTTGCTTTACGGTCAGCACAATTTCTGATTTCACACCTGAGAGACCAGTTAGTTAGTTTGTAGTAACTAAAGTATAGTAAGTTACTTTGTCAGCAGATCTCTGATCACAGTAGAAACGAGTAGTTCTGTGGGGTTTTTTCATGTACAGTCAAATGCAGCGAAATATTCACCCTCTAGATGGCGGTGAGATGAAAGAATAAAGAGGTTTAGCTCTTTTCTATATGGCCTAATTTGCTTTTATCCACGTCTGTTGCCTGATTTGATGAACATTTAATTTACTGATGCTGAAATGCTTATTATCATAATATTGATCTAAACACGCGGAGTTCCTCAGCCCAAGCTTAAGATGTGTCGTTTTAAACACATTATGATAATGCATTACATGAAACAGAGAAAGAGGTAGAGACGGATGAATGGGTAGATAGAGAACTGGCGAGAACGAGGATCCTGATCCTAATCTCATCTGGATTTGTTTGGGTTTTTTGTTTTTTTTACTCCCAGCAGTGTTGTGTAATGCCTTAATCCAGCGCTGTCAGTCAAACTTACCAAACTCTTTCTTTTCTATGGATGTCACCATTTACGACGAGCATCTTTACATTCAGGCCAAACAACAGCTTTTCATGTCAGATTGTCTCCGTGGAGAATATTTATATAACATGATTAATAAAGTAAAACAACACATGAGTGTTTGAAATCAGACTTTGTGCCACACACACGTGCAGGTTAAACAGCTAAATGAACTTCAACCAAACATCATTGGGATTATTTGTGATATTTTGATAATAAAATATTCTGATATTTTTGGAGCATTAACTGTTCTGAACAATTTCTCTTCAAACTCTGTTTTGTTTGTTACATTTGTTCTTGAACCTTCTTTTGTAAAGTTAAATGGCTTACAGTGGTTGTTCAAAACAGTCATAGCATTTACAATACATTTACACAAATCATTTGCTATTCAAACAAGTTTATGTTTCCTTTTAAGGCAAAGTTTGTATTTTGATGTTACAAAACATGTACTTTCTTTTTTGTTAATGAAAAATCAGACACACTGTTTGTCCACATGTATATTTCACTTATTAGTCATAAAACTTTTTAAACTCTGCTCTGCCCAAGGGAACATAGACAGTGCCTGTAGAAACCTTTCATATTTTCTTTTATTTCCTTTTTATAGTACATTCAAATCAACGAAGTAATTCTTTTTTAATCTGAGACACAGGGTAAGAAGTGTGCACTAAGACATCCAGAAACTAATCAACCTTCCTGTATGTGAGCTGGAGACAATATACAGTCAACATAAGGATGCAGTGTTTTGTGCAGGGAAGATTTAACAAGTGACCAGAAATTAGGAGGAGAGTTAGGAAGTTGAACTGACAACCATGGGCTCTGTAGACGACTGTCCTGCCAACGGATCCATAGAAGCATTATTATTTATAAATATTTTCATTAAAACGAAACTCCAGAAAACTGAGTCAGAAGAAAAGAAAGTTTCAACGACTTTACAATTACCAGATGTCAGTGTAAGAATAGTTCCTCTGTGAACTTTGCCTCCGTTTGTTGAACGGGATTCTATTTGTTTATTTATTTGTTTATTCATTTTTTATGTGTTATTGTTAAAGCTTTCGAAAATTGTTGACGTTGGTTGTTTTTAAATGTGTTATACAAATAAAATTCAGACAACACTAAAAAATCCTTTTGTCACTGATTTGAGTAAGACCTCGCACGTCTGTGTGGCAGCTTTTGTTCATCACGTGACATCAAGCATTTAATTCTTGTGCAGTAAAACTGTGACAATGAAATAACACGCTTCCCGCTGGCATAATGATGTACACTACATGGTCAAATATGCCGAACTTAACACGAATATGTGATTTAAAATAACAGTTTTTTGACAGTCTTTTTCATCATTTTTGAAACCTGGCTGCAGGGTTTAGTCCCACTCGAGCCTCAACAGCAGGGAAATGGCCTTCTCTGAAGAGTCAATAAAAACAAACCATATGCTGTAATGTGATGGAGCATTGAGACGTCATTCGATTTGAAACATACAGTTGAACTTCCTGGCTGAGTACTGTAGTTCCCGTAATGCACTGAATTGTGGCAGCAGCTTCAGACCCAGTCAGATTATTCTGCAGTTAATAGTTGTTTTAAGCTGCAGATTAACAATGGGTTACCATTCCTCCAGTGTCAGTATACAGATGTGAAGCAAGACTCATACTAATGCACAGTGTGTGAGCCATCTGGGGGTGTAGCAGAGGATTTGGAGAGAGCAGAGGGGTGTAAGAAGGGCAGTAAGATTAGAAATAAGGTAGATGGTTTACATCACCCACAGTTATCAATGCTGCCAGTTTAACTATTGCTCTCTGCCTCTGACTGTTTACAACCCTCTTCAGTAAACTCTCATGACCCACATATCTGTGGACAATTCTCACATGGACCGCTGCTACTCTCAGAGGGGACTCTGCACATATGTGGTGCTCCCAGGTGTGCTGGATTCTCTTACCCTCACAGGGACACCATCCATCTGCCCACGTGAAAAGGAATCCCCCTGACACTTCTGAGAATGTTCCCCTTCCTGCTATCATTAGTCAAAAATTTGTCTTTAGCTGTGAAACCACGTTTTGATGTCGGTGAACAAAAGCAGAGACTCTCCCTGAGTGTGTTGATCACAATTATACCACAAACGCTATAATTTCTCGTATTTTTAAATAAACGTTCTAAAGACTAAAGACCGGAAACGAGAACGCTCTAATCTGTGTGCAGTGTTGTGGTGCTGTCATTGGTCTACTGCTTCCAAGCTCTCTGTGGCTCTCGACTTGTGCCCCTCCCCACTGCACACACACACACACTAACAGTAACACAACATCCTCTTACTCTCCATAATGCGTCGGCCCCTTTCACTGTTAATCCAGCCGGGTTGTGCCTCTGTGCATTGGTGCACTTTTGCAATCTGATGTATTCCCAGCGGATGGTAGGACACATCACATTTTAAAGCAACTTTAGACTCTTTGGATTCGCAGCCAGTGGGAGCTTGACATCAGCACCACAGGGTCAGAGGTGGGACTCAGCTCAGGTCCACAGGATTCTGCTGAACCAGAATGACGAAGTCTCAACCAGGCGCTGCAACTATGCTGCTGCCCACCGCTCTCTGCATCAGTAAGGACGTTTCTTTCCTCTCCAGTTGTTGTCCGAGAGTGTTTTTGTACTTGTGTTTATGTCTGTTTAGGTCTGAGTTCTCTCTTACCTGACTCATCCTGTGCACTGTTGCGGTTTTCTCGTGAACTGTGTCTGGATACACAGGATGTCGTTTCTTCAAACTCAGCACTCGGATAGAAGGTTAGATAGATCAGAAGAATTTCAGCAGGTTTGCGAGAAAAAGTAAAGAACATCTTGTGCAGCTTGTTCTAAAAATGAGGAGCTAGAGGTTTGTCAAATGCACTTACCTTGATGAATCGCTCAGTGTGTGTCCTGCTGTGTGTGTACGTGTGTGTGTCTGTGCGCTTGTGCACACGCAGTTGGTTTTACGGCATCAAGAATTTGGGAGTGAATTGATTTGAAATGTATTAGAGGTTTGTTTTTTTCCTGTATATAAAACGGTGTTAGAAAATAAAAAAGTAAAATATGCAACTTAAAGTTGCAAACTTTGTTACAACAATGAATTAATCTGCAAGATGTGAGTCTACGACTTATTTCTATTCTGATCCTGTTACCGTCACATTTCTGGAATCTGGAATTCAATACAAATAATTTGAAGAACAAAAATTTTAAAATGTCTGATAAGTCTGAAAGTACCTACAAAAACACATTTGCTGGGTTTTTCGACTGCACTTCCTGCAGATTGTGTGGCCTGTTCTGTACACACAACATTTACAACGTTGTCCACTCACACACCAAAAAATCAGTTTTCAGATGGAAAGGTTTCATGAAAGGTTTCATCCAACATTTGAGTGTTTTGAGGGCAAACATGTCATATGTACCTATTTTAGACCCCGTTGGCACAAACGGATGAGTTGTGATACAGTATTCAGTTATATTAGTTAGATTGTATTGATTTATTTTTAGATGTAAACACATCTTGGCTCTGAGCTCATGAGCTGCAGGATTTCTCCAGAGAAGTCATCAAGGTCAACAATAATGTAAACAAACGTACCAATCTGATTATCTTCTATTCCAAGTCAGTGTCCAAATAATCCAGTCAAACCTTGTTTTACACCTTTTCAGGAACCTGTCAGTGAAATCATGAACCATTCTCAGAGGGACATGTCATACATGAGCTGATCAATGCACTCAGATGCATGATTTAGCATCCTACACAGATTTGGCTCTGACAATGTATAATCCCTCCAGATGAATGGAATACAACAGATATTTCTGCATTTGTCTGATGCAGCTGAGCACCAGAGGGATTGTGTCTCTACATATAAACATATAAACATTGTGTCTCACTCCACTAGATGAAGTCCTATACACACACACTTTTTCCAGCGTCACCACGTTCACATTCATTTTATTGAGATAAGTCTTAACACAATCACTTTTTTTCTTGTTCAGGTTTGGTCCCTGTGTGTTTTGGAGCAGCGATCCCTGTTGCATGTGGATCTATCTACAAGAGTTTTGCCCAGTGTTTGGTGACACTTGGGGACAGTTTGGAGGCAACACAAAAAGACCAGAGTGCACAGGACATTGATGCGATCTGCAGGTACGTGTGTCTGCCACCAGTCAAGTGCAACTGTGTTGACTCTAGGGATGTAATGACTGATGATGACTTTCATGCATCCTAGAAGCCTTCTGTCTTCCCCAGTTTAGAGTTTGATCTTTTAAAGCCAGTCTCTCCTGTGATCTGGTGTCCTGGAGACATAGAGTACACCAACTATTTTGCATAATGAATTGAATGACCCTGTTTAGACAGAGTCCTGGGCTTTAAATGTAGACGAACATACAGGCTATCACCAATATCCGTTGTAATTGTGAGGGCTTGAATGATGTTCTGGTCAATTTAATTTACAGTTTACTGTTCACTGCTAGTGTGACTATAAACAGATAGAAACATCTGTGGTTTATAATTTATGAAATGCACATGTTGTCTTTTGACTTTAGAAAAGGTTTTAAATTGGGCAGTGGTTGGTTGTACCGGCAGATGTTACTTGCTAAAGCTTGGGAGCAGTGACATCACGTCACATGGCGACCAGTGAGTAGTTTCTGCTGCATGCAGCACAGCAGCAGGTATCCTTCACTCACTGTCACGTATTTCAAGTTCTGGCTGTTTGATGCTTTTAGGCCACTACATGTTACTGAAAATATATGTTTTACTTCACAATGTTTATGTCAGTTGTATGACTCTAAGCTTACAAGCTGATGCTGTGGCCATGAGTAGTACGCGCTGGACATGTGACATAATGTTGCGACTCCTAAACTGCCGCTTGGTAACAATCTAACAAAAAGTCAGGGGAAAATGTTATGGATAGGATAGGATATGGATATAGTTATGCATAATTACAGAATGTTCATGTGGAAGTCAGGTAGGTGTGGAGTGAAAGTCGAGGGACATCTAGTGGCTGGAGTGTAGAGGGCACTTGACTGTATTACTTTCTATACACTTCCCAAGTGATTAATGTATTGTTGTTGCTATATTCCTGTACTTAACACTCACATCCTTTCCTTTCCTTGTAGGTCCTGGAATGCGTTCCACGTTTGTGCCAACTCAGCTCTGGCCGGCTGTCCCGGAGAGGCGGCAGCTGTCTGGGAGTCTCTAAGGCAAGAGTCCAGGAAGGCACAGTTTTCTGGAAACCTCTACGACATGTGTGCCAGCCGCACCACCTTCCCGCCCAGCACCGTGCCTGCACCCCAGAGTCCCCCGCCCTCTGACCAGACTAACCAGGAAACGTTGAAAGGGCAAACGTACACACTCAGCCCCTCTCTCTCCACAGTGTTGTTCCCTGTGTGCAGCACACTACTAGTTCTGCTCCGGAGTTAGTCAGTCAACCAATGTGATGACAGCTCGCAGTCCTGCACCTCCTAAGACCCAAAAACACAAGGGTAACCACTCTTCACAAGTCAGGCTCATCATGACTAAATCAGTCCTAAAATCAGGATTTCAGAAACTGTATTATTATGAAGTATTTGGTTCAGTGTTTTTTACATGGATATGATGGTGTATTTATTTTGACATGAACAGTAATGTTAATTGCATTAACAAATGGTTCAGTCAGAGAAAAAGAAGCACCTCCACTTGCGAAGAACTGCTAAGAGCTTGTTTTTCTAGTACACACTTCAGTTTGCATTATTATTACTGCAGTACACGAGCAATATCAGGCGATTTTAGGACAACATAGAGTTGAGAGATATTTTAGTGCCAGGTGTTCAGATCTGGTTTTGATCCAATCAGGTGTGATCCACAGAAGAGTCTCATTACATGGTGCGAAACAGTGTTTCTGTGCTGTAAGTTTAATTTATCATCCTGTACAACTGGTGGAACATCAGATAATTAAATTTCTTTGCAGTGTGTGCAGAATCTCCTGTTTAAAACAGTGTCATTTCCTGTGACTCCCCCTGTTTAATCAGTTCTATGCCGCTTCACTCTAATCTGAACAGTAGAGTTAAGTTTAATAACTTCATGTGGCAAAATAATTACAGTAAGTAGGAAAAGGAAAATGCATGGGAAAGTGGTGGGAAGACGCACACACACTTCGTTTTTTACTGTATTATTGTCTGGTTACTTTTGCTATTCTATTTCTTCACAGCATTACAGAGTAATGTTTGTTTGTCTCAGTCTGTTTTTTAACCCCACAAAAACGTAAATTAAAACTACGCTGATGAGCACAATGCAGACTTATTTTTCTAAATCGCACCTATTGCTTTCTCTTGTGTTCATGGTTTTGATGGGTTTTATGGAGTGTGGTCTTAATACTCTTAAGCTGTTTCGTAACAGCAGAATCATGAGTAGAATAATCTCATCTGTCTTTATTCATCCACAGTGGAGCAGGTTGCACCTCGAAACCCTTGAAAATGGTCTTAGTGCCCTTGGAGGATAAATGCTGACTGGAAAGTGAATGATGATAGGCTGAGTTGCACAGTGGGTTGAACAGCACAGTGTATTAAGGTTTAGAAGCTATGTCTGCTTCGCCATATAGATTCAAGGCTTAAACAGATCATACTGCCCAGGGATCAAGGTGTTAGTTTGAACGGGAGGCTAAAGAGATTATTCTTGCATTAGTTCTAATTATTTTCAGTCAGTTAGAATAAAAAAACACGTGCCTGTATCTTTAGAGTTGGTGTTTCTCTGCCTTTTCTAAAGCTGAAAAGCTAATGAAACAATCACATTAGTTTGGTTCCAGGTCTTTGAACTGAATTGATATTTTTCAGCTTTTCAAACGGAAACAAATGGGACAAAGTCTCATTCAGTCTAATTATCAGGTTACACAATTAAATGGAAAAAATAAAGGAAATGACAAAATTGTTTTTCTACATAATGCCTGTTCAGTTGCATTTCATTAAAAAGCGCCCACTGTCGCTCTGCACCTTCTTTTTGATGGAACATCTTTTTTTTACAGATAAAATAATTAAAAACTGATGAAGTTTAGCTTTTTAACAAAGTAGAATCCTGAGACATTTCTCACACCAGGATGTGCCCAACACTCTTTTTATCCTGCATCTCACACGAGAAATCTGAATCACTATGAAATCTTTTTGCCCAGCTGTTGAAATATTAAAAGTTTTTTTTCTTTTTCCTATTCTATTAATTTACTACTTCTGAAAATCAGTGGTTTCGTGGAAATTTGGACCAGTGCTCTCCGACAACAGATGGTGTGTAGCATAAAGTCAGGATTATGAACTCTGTGTATCGTACATTCTACACATGTGAACAGGGCTTATTTTAATCACGTGACCTGCACTGAAAACAATTCTTCATACGTTATTGTATGAATACATGAAAGAGATATGAAACCAAAAAAAGAAGAGTAAGTTATTGAATCCAGTCTCTATAAATCACTGGGACACTGTGAAAGCACTGATTTCCCATCAAAGGTGTTTTGGGGGGTTTTGCATTTCTGAATTGAAAGTAAATTCAAAATAAATTATTTCTGTGGAGGTGGATGCTGTTCCACATTTTCAGCAGCAGAAATAATGTGTTTGCGTGTGTGTGTGACTGTTTGTAAATATACAGTACAAATTCTAAACAATAACTTATGTCTAGTCATGATTAGCGTCTTCACCTTTTTCCACTGTATGTTTAATAGTTTATTGCATTATTTCTTTTACTAACTTCCAACAGCACTTGATTTTACAGCAGGGTTCAAAATACAACAAAACATTTGAACAGTTATTAATTGGATACTTTCTAATTTAATAAGATGTTTTAATAAAAAAATATGCTTCTGACCCTTAATAATACACACAATAATACATATCGATTGATTGTCACAGTGTAAACATGCATAGTATTCCAGTGAGGACAGTTGTTAAAGGAGCTGGATAACCTGGGACCTGGTGGCATACTTTTACCCTTAAGGCCCCATCAGCTTGACCCAGTCATGATGTATCTTATTCTTCACTCATTAAGAGAAGATCCACTTTGTGAACCAACTTATCTTAGAATATAAAAGTTTGTCTTGGACACTGGTCAGTACTTTTCAGGGACAAACATTAAGAGAGAGAAGGACAACGGACACGAGCAAACATGGGCACTATAGTGTCACATTTTTCACCTCAGAGTGAAATATTTAATAGTCCAATTAGACCATGTGAGTCGTGTGTGTGTGTGTGTGTGTGTGTGTGTGTGTGTGTGGAGGTCTATATATTTGCATAGTTTACCACTCACCGGGTTCAGGACTAACTCTAAAGGAAGCCAGCCGTGTTGCCTGGAAAGCCGCTGTTTGCGCCTCTTGTCCCGGTGTTGCGAGTCTTGGAGCCGGTCCAGGATCATGGAGGAGCTGGCCCGGGAGAGCATCAGCCTGCTGGCCCGGTCCGCGTCTCACGCCGATCCGCCGCGGCTCGGCTGGTTCGGCGCCGTGTTCATCATGCTGAAGTCTGCGCTGGGAGCTGGACTCCTCAACTTCCCCTGGGCTTTCCAGAAGGCGGGGGGAGTGACCACCGCCATCTGCGTGGAGCTGGTGAGAACAGTGTCAAACACACCTGCGGGTGAACTGATAGAAACAATGCTGTTGGCTGTAAAGTGCACATACAAGGTGATGTATAAACACGCTGCTGCTGGAGAAAGTCCAGTTTTACCCAGAAGAAAGATGTTTGGCAGTAGATCCGTGTGGGCTGTGAACACTATAGACTCAGCAGCTCCCCGTGTCTCCTTAGTGTGAAAGAGGCACATCTGTTTTCACAGGTCAGCTCTAATGAAGCCTCCAGTTTAGGTGAGGACCTGAACTTTAACTGCACTGCATCTAATGTGTGTGTGTGTGTGTGTGTGTGTGTGTTTGTGTCTCATGCATGGATAACTACATGAGCTTTCCAGGTCAGGTGGTCCCACATAAACAGGAGTGATGTTCCCTTTTATATTGGATCATATTCCTGGCATTTCTTGCATAATTTCTCCTCATGCTGTATTTAAATGTTGAACTGCTCTGACAGGGGGCTAAAGAAGACTTTGTTTACCTTGTTTATAAATGTTACCAACAAAAGCTGTGAGTAAGCAACACCCTATGTGCCCGACATATCTTACCTGTCTTAAAAATCTGAACCAGACGTCAGCTCAACATCTCATTTATATGGCAGGACCTTTTATTTCTTCCACATAAATCCTTCCATTTATAAGAAAGGAGGGAAGTTTAAGTCATTTCCACATGACGTGTTAGTAAAATTTGTTTTAACAAGTTGTGTGCTTCTGGTTCTGTCTTTATCACCCCTGCAGGTGTCCCTGGTCTTCCTCATCAGTGGGTTGGTAATTCTTGGGTATGCGTCGTCAGTGAGCAGACAGAAAACGTATCAGGACGTGGTGAGAGAGGTGTGTGGACGAGCCATGGGGCAACTCTGTGAAGTGTGTTTCTGCTTCAACCTCTTCATGGTGTGTGTTGCCTTCCTGGTGGTGGTGCAGGATCAGCTGGAGAAATGTAAGCGTTATTGTCTGATTTCTAAAATCCCATTAAACAGTCTGTCTCCACTTTGACATGTGCTGTGAGCACGGATCCATTTCTACAGAACATATTGAAAAAATGTACAGTAACATTCATACATGACACATAATAATAATAATAATAATAATAATGATCAGACTACAGATGTATTTATTTAATGTTCTGGGACATTGTGTAAAATCTAAATCTAAACAGAATGCAATGTGTTGCTAATTATTTGTCATTTAAAACCTATGTCTGGTTGAAAAATGTAAACAGCGTCATGATAGCTCAGTGGGTAGAGCAGTTGTTTTCAAACCCAAGGGTCAGCGAGTTCGATTCCCAGTCCCACCAGTTTACATATCGAGGTGTCCTTGAACAAGACACTAATACCCCGTAGTAGAGCAGACACAGGTCTAGCAGCTGTTCAAACAACACTTTCCCCAAGGGGATCAATAAAGTATTTATTATTATTTACAAACATAAAATAATGTTTCATGTGTGGCAGGATGCCATCATCTGAATCTGTTACTCGTCTCTGTTTGCACGCTGCAGTGGTTTCTATCATGAATGTGTTTGCAGCATTTCATGCAGCAATGAATACGCAGTGTACCCGACTGATCAATTTAGCGTCCATCTCTTTTATAAAAAAAACTAATCTCCGTAGACCATGAATCATCCGCACTTTAATTTTCATTCCTGCCAGTATTAGGGTAAACATGTGACTGGGAGCAGTAATACGACCCCTTTTTCATTTTTCCTTTGTTGTTTTGTCCATCTGAAACCCTTTAAATCCATTTGATGTTTTTGCTCTGTTCCAATTTTAAACAGAGCATTTGATTGGATTTATAGACACCCCCTACAAAAACCCAGGAACACTTGATCACAGCGCACATGTGTTTAACACATTTAAAGTAATGTCCTGTCATTATTCTGCATGTTCATCCGCCAGCATTAAAGGGTTTATCTCATGTGTGAAACCCCTAAAACTGGTGAGCAGGATACTTTTGTGAACGTAGACACCAAATCTTCATTTTCATTCTGATTATTAATACTATAATTATGTTTCTCCAGTGTCTGTTTCTCTATATGAAACTGTGACTGGGTCGGGGGAGGAAGAGATGCCCTTTCACTGGTACACCGACCAACGATTCACCCTCTTCATCATGTGCCTCGTCATCATCCTACCCCTGTCCATCCCGAAAGAAATCAGTATCCAGAAATACACAAGGTACAGAAATACACAAGTGGACTAAGCTGTGATCACAGTGGCTCAATGACATGTGATTAACCGCTCTCCTCGCCCTGTCAGTGTGCTGGGGACGCTGGCTGCTACGTATCTGTGCGTGGCAGTGACTGCCAAATACTGCCTGATGGAGGACCACACGGTCATAATAACTCCAGAGCACAACGAGGGGTCAGTAACGCTGTTATTCAGTGGGTGCATGTGCCAATTTATCATCACTGGCTCCGCACTTCATGCAGATGTTGTGTTGTGGGCTGGGGCCAGAGGGGAGGCCATGGATGACACACACAAGTACAATTAATAATGAATTAGTCATAAAAAAGCTAAGGTCATACTTTGATTTATGAACGAATTCAGAGAAGTAGATGTTTTTCAGGTGACTTCCATTTGGTGAAATCAGTTTTTTCTAATCCTCAACAATCAGGCTTCTTATGAAAGCTTAACTTGTTTGCTTAACTGCAGATACTTGTGAAAGTTACACAACATGTTTAATATAAAGTTGCATATTTAAACAAAAACTTACTGATTCATACAACACAGCATTTTAGTTTAAGTGAACTCATTACTAATTATTTACCAAATGCCAGTTTATACACCTACCCCTGAATGTGTGTGTGTTCTGTCTTTCAGTATTAGTTCATGGGCATCCATGTTCAGCGTTGTTCCAACCATCTGCTTTGGCTTCCAGGTAGGACCGGCGTCAGGCTCAGGCCACTGAATGTTTGCTGTTAATTCTGTTCAACTGAATCACATCAGAAGCAGTGAAGCAATAATTTTAATTTTTATGTGCATTTCTTGGCCTGTCTGTAGTTTTCCGTTCACTTCCCAGTGTTACTGTGAGATTATAACTGACATTAGGTTTGACAGAATAACATAGAACCAAAGAACATATTTAAAAATGTCAGAAACAGGAACATTGTTAAAACAAGGTAATAGCAGGCTAATATGTAATCTGATCGTTGCCACGGCTTCTTTCGTCACCAGGTGTCTCTTTAAAATAAGATGTGGAAACTCAATGGTTAAGGGAACTTTAAAAAATGAGACACCTCTACAAACATAGTTTACATGCACAAGCATTTACTTTTCACCAATGACCCAAATGAAAGCAAATGTGCAAAAAAGTTGCTCTCAGAGTCACGTGTGCTGTTCAACGTGCTCAAGAGAAACTGAAAGAATGTTTGTGTGTGTGTGTGTGTGTGTGTGTGTGTGTGTGTGCTTGCAGTGCCATGAAGCCTCTATAGCCATCTACAGCAGCATGGAGAACCAGAAACTCTCCCACTGGGTTTTTGTCTCTGTGGTCTCCATGTTCTTCTGTTTGCTCATCTACACTCTAACCGGTGAGTTTTCTGAAACAGAACCTTTCGTTCCATACGAGCTCAGCTGAGATCGGCTCAACACCTCCTCTCTCTCCATCTCCAGGTGTGTACGGCTTCCTGACGTTTGGACGAGCTGTTGCCTCAGATATTCTGATGTCATATTCGGGAAAAGATGTAGTCATGATCATTTCCAGACTACTTTTTGGAATATCAATCATCACCATCTATCCTATCATTCTTCTTCTAGGGAGGTAAGGATGCTTCCTCTGCCTCCATCTCATCCAATCCCTTACATCCTCTGCCACACCTACTATCTGCATGTTGTCCTTCAATACACCTCCTCTGATGCCCCCCTTTTTTCCTCCTGCCAGGCAGGTCCAAACTCAACCAATAAACTCACTATATCTCCCTACATGTCCAAACCGTTTCAACCATGCCTCTCAAACTTTGTCTCTCTGTTCAACATGAGCTGTCCCTCTGATTGTACTCATGTCTAATCCTGGTCAAATCTCCCAGAGAGATAAGAACGGGTGCTGAAAGGAGAAAGACAGCCTGCAGGGGGGGACTGGGAAATGTTTTATATATGTCTAAATAGGCCAGCTGACTGGGACAAGGCTATTTTAGATTTTTATTCAGGCTGGGAATGTTAACTCGTTAATATTGCAAGTTAATGCAGTTTTATTATAATTTTTATTATGATGATGAAATAGTATGTACTTTATGTACACATGTTGTACAGGAACATCTGTGCCGAGTATGGGATGAAAGTTCCAAGGTCAAAATGGGAGCCACCCTTAAAGGTGGCTGAGAATGATAAGTCAAAAACTGGTAATGGCTAACCAACCGAACATAGTAGTGGTGGACAAGCAGAGGAAGAAGGCCGTAGTGATAGATGTAACAATCTAAAGCGGTGGTAACCTCAGTACGAAGGAACATGAGAAGCTTGAGAACTACCAAGCTGAGAGAAGAGCTAGACAACATATGGAAGGTGAAGGTAACAGTGGTCCTAGTGTAATTGGAACACTTGGGGCAGTGATGCCCAAACTGGCTTTAACAGATACCAGGTACAACATCTGATCTCCAGAAGAGCACAATGCTAGGACCTCTGGTAGAGGATCAGAGCTTGAAGGACAAAAACCTGGAGTGGGGAGTTTATGTATATAAAACATATATATACACATACATATATAGTTATATAATATAGGACACAAGCCCAGTCTCTGCAAATCTGGTGTATGTAAGGCATGTGTTTCAACACCCAACATGTTGCTGTGTCTCTCTGGACAGATCTGTGATCCTCAACCTGATGTTACGAATTCAGAGGCGGCGATGGGGAATTGTCACTCACTCGTTTGAAAGTCGCTGCAGAGTCATTCTCACCGTGATCTGGATCAGCGTCACTCTCCTCATCGCCATGTTCGTGCCCGACATGAGCAAAGTCATCAGTGTCATCGGAGGAATCAGCTCCTTCTTCATCTTTATCTTTCCTGGTACGAAAACATTAAATCATTCTAGAAAAACTGTACTGTGTAGAACTCCTAAATCAATGGTTGAAATGTTCAGTTGTTTGAGCTGTAATTTGAACAAATGTATGGTTGATGGCCTTGTGGTGATTTGCTGTGATTATGTCTTACAGGCCTTTGCCTGGTGTTCACAATGCAAACTGAATCTGTGACTCCAAGAGTCAGGTGAGAAACTCCTTCTTAATTTTAAGGCTCTGTAATTTGTGGAAGAAGTTGAACAGTGTGGAAGCCAGAGCTAACTGTGGGGAAAATAGAAAAAAAAAATAATTTAACTGTTACACTTCCAAATTTCCAGTCCTGGAAATCAGTCTCTAATAAATTTTTTTCCAGGAACATTCCTGGAATCTTTCAATAGTGAATTAAAGATTTATAAAACTGACCTGCAAAACCTGCTGGTCGTCGTACGAACAATTACAGAAGTGATTTTTGAGTCTGGCTTTAGTTCTTAGACTTTTTAGCTTTAAATTAAGGAAAGAATGATATTTTTTTACTGATTCATATCTCTCCTGTTGTTTCGGCTGTTTGTATTCACTACAGGTGCATTTTAACAGTTTGGGGAGCTATAACCGTTGTAGTTGGAGCTTTTATCTTTGGACAGAGCACAACACTCGCTGTTATGGAGATAATTCAAAGTTTCTGAATTTCCTGAGTGTCATCGCCTCTGTCTGCAGCCCTTTTCACGTCTTTTTTGCACAACTGATTGTTGCATTTTAAGTGTTATTTTTAGTTATAAATGTTTTCTATACTTGGTCTTTGACATTGGTACAATACATGACAACATAATACTTTGTGTGACACATAAAAATGGATTTGAATTCATTTGTAGCTGCTTTAACTTAAAATCCTATTTTACACATTTAATTAAGTTTGTATGAAACATTTTTATGTATTAATATATATTTTCTTTGTGATACCAGTTATACCTACAATATGTTGCATGGTTGAGTCTTTGGTTATTACCGCCAGGGGGCAGTATTGTACCATAAAGGAATTATTTATTTATCTGGTATTCATTCACATACTGTATGTAAAACTACATCCTGCCACCACTGATGCGTGAAGACCCGTTCTTATAATCACTAATGTGGTCCCAGTCATGGAATGATAAACAATAAAATATTCTTTTCAAATTTAAACATAGATTCCTTGTCCTTGAAATGTATGTTTGCAGGTGATAAAATAACTGAAGAATTTTTCTTTCCCATAAATGATTGGTATCTTTTCCATTATTTATTGGCTTCACGCTTTAAGAAGTTATGGGGCACTGCCTGCGAGCGTGCACACATGCTCAGATATGGTTGTTAGTGTGCGAGTGATTTACTGTAAATCCAGAAAATGGGCCTGGAGCGATCTGCTTACAAGCAGCATATCAGCCATGATAACTTCACAGAAATTTACACAGTATTCATCCATCTGAACACAAAGAGGGAATCAAAACCACATTCAAAAACAGACCATCAATAAACACACCGCAGCTTCTTATCAACGCTTCAGTTATGTAATAACTGTTTTTTATCTTGTGCTGTGTTAATGTTCTTAAGGAAAAACCTCAAATTGTGAAACACTACTTGTGTTTAGCCCACAGGATTATATTTCAGACTCCTGGCCAAATGGCTAAATCCACTAAATGCATTTGGAAATAATCACACCAAACTCCTTCTTGAATCCTCTACTTTAAAATGACCCGAAGGTTTTTTTAAAACAACCCTGCACTAACAGAAAAGCCATGTTCAACAATTAACATCTTAACATCTTGTTCTCTCTGTTTAACCCTCTGTAGACTCCCAACATCTGCAGAGTGGCCTACCTGGTTTACTTAACATTAACAACAAAGATTAACATTTTTTTCATGCAAATATGATAATTCTAATGAAAAACACTGCAGGCTTTTTCACAGCAGTTATTTCAGGACCAAAGCAGCATTGCCATCTCTAGTACAACACCATCCATTATTCTCTGCATTAGATTATCTTTTCATTTTCCACAGCTTTTGAAAAATAATTTCCAGTCCTCATTATCACACTGTCCCCTGTAGCTGCTTCATAATTGAAAGATTACTTGTAAAGTCGGCTTCTTGCAGTGCTAATTAATGAAATGACAATTTGCACTGACGTCCCTGTAAACGTTTAATTGTTCCTGATAAGAGCGTCAGCAAAAGGTCTGAATGGAAATGAATGTCTGCATCTTACTTCTGTTACGGAGTGTGTTCAGAATAGTGTATTCCTGTTTAGTTTGCAGATAACCGACAGTGTCTACCTCTTTCTCCCAATGAAATATGAATCAAGATGTTTCTGTGTCACATCTGCGACTGTTGGTAACTTCTGTGCGTATATAAATATCCTGTATGACCGCGATCTTTATGCATCAAGGTTATGACCAGCAGGTTGAAGTCATGATTATGGAGATAACATGCATCCATCATGCTGCTGCTCAGACTTTATGGACGTGGAGACAGTACATCTTTGACCTCTGGACTAAACTGCACAGGATAATTGCTGCAGTGGCGATGAGCTCAGGTGAAGGAGAGGCCCCAGAACAACATTCAGTGACATTCATTCATCTATTTGTGATAAGAGCACATTTCAGTTAAAGAACTGTTTTTAATTACTGTTTCTGTTTAGTTCTGTCTCTTTATCTCTTATCAGAGGTCTGGTTTCTGTGCCTGCAGTCCTCTGCACAGAAAGCTCTGATGCCGTTTCTGGTGCTGCTCTTCCATTTGAGGAGTCACATTCCCAACTGCTCCTGTCACCACTGCCACCTCATTGACCTTAACGTTCCACACCCTCTCCGGTTCCTCTCCCAGGTTCCAGCTTCTAATGCTCTATCTTACTGATGGCGCTGTCACATGGACCTGCTTCATCCATCACTTCTGCAGGCTTTTGTTTTTAACTGTGGTATGATGTTTGTTTGGTTAGCCAGTATATTCACGTACTCTCCCCTTCTTAATAAAGCTCTAAACAGTACGTAAAGGGACAATTAAAGACTTTAAAATATGTTTCTATGGAACATTTCTCTCAGCTTCTTTGGAAGCACATTTCCAGCTTGGTGAAGTCTCTGCTTTTCTATGCACCAGTACAAATGTCATCCTTAATGAACAGCTTCTTTTCTGAAGTAAACCAAACATTTAAATCAGATGAAGGTGAATTAGCCTGCTGTGTGATTAGAAACAGGATTAGTTTATGACTATAGAGGTTTGATCACTTATCCAAATCAGGCATTTCACAAATTAATTTAAGTAACTGTTAAAATGATTATTTTCACTTTGATGTTTAGGATTCTAACATGTAAATACAGCTGTAACGTGCTTAATTCATTTTAATTAATTTAGAATTAAGATCATGGCACTACAGCAGCAGTATCAGTATCAGTGCCGTACCACTTGCCCTTCAGCGCCATGATGACGGGGCAGATGTTAGTATAACCCTCCTCTCTGTGTACACAGTATGAGCTGAATGATCTCACCTACAATTACTCCGAAGGACAAGTCTGTGTTGGTGTTTTGCATCATAGTTTCTCAGATAGTTTTTGAGTTCAGTGACAGTGAGCTTGGCTGAGTCATGCAGTTGGTTTGTTAGTGGAGACCAGATGGAGCTAATTTTCGGAGGGAACTTGACAGTGGCTGCCCTTTAGGAATAATATACCACATGGAGAACAAACATATCTGTCTCTCCGTTCTAGTCACATATGACCTTTAAAACCCCAGTCTCTTTAACATCAATTGTGATGAATCTGTTGCTGCATTTAATCCTCTAAACCAGAAGAACTTTCTATGTGTCCCTTAATGGTCTGTAAAATCTCTAACATGACTGACTCACTTCACTAAGTTATAGTCTCCAGAAACAACCATAGGGTTGACAAAGTGACTAATTAAGTAACTAAACTAAAAAGAGTATGAGTGAAACATCCTCCTTCGTAACAGTATTGTAGGCTCGTGTGAGATGGTCACGTTATACGACATGTTCAAACACATCATCACAAACCTCGACGATATGATGGAATTGTTACTGTAAGGAGGAATTATCATTATATATATTGTGGATAACATTGCACATTATTACGTTGATCATGTCTTGTCGGGGTCTCAGCTTTTTTCTTATATAATTTAGATATAAATAGAAAGACCACACCACAGATGTCTTTTGTTTTAGTAATATAAAAGGTGTCACTGTCATAGCAGTAAATAAGATAACAAAATGTTTACATGCTTTTGGTTCTTGAAATCCTAATTGCACCTGGAAATCCTAAAGGTCCATTATTTATGAATGACTCTTCCTCTTTAAGTGTCCTCTTTTTACCTAGTCACAGTTTCTTATTAAAGTCTCTACTGTCTTCTCCCCATCACCACTGTATAAAGCTCATTCATACAAACATGGCATTAAAACACAAATCCCAGTTTTCATCATGAGCTCATACTCTAGAGAGCTCTAATAATTACGTAACGCACTGACACAGATCAGTACACCATGAATAATCTGGCTGGAAAGATGCACACACAAGTAAATCCAGTAGAATCTAGTAGAGTAGAGGATCATACAGTTTATTCCACAGGCAGGGATTTAAATTCAGCTGAATTCACCCACAGGCTGAAAACTAGAACATGGACCCTCAACACTGACACACATATATATATATATATATATATACATATATATATTTAGTTATTTTCGGATTCTGGTTTACACATTGTAACCTATCAGAAAGATCTGATATTATTAGATGTATTTGATGCATCTTGGCCCAATATGAAGTACCACTTCATATTAACTAAAGTAGAAGTAATAATTACATACTTTAAAACAAACTAAAATACATAAACTAAAATACAAAAGAATAATTAGGCAACACCATTGATAAAACAACGCGGGCCTATTTATCATGGTATTCAATTTGATGCTCACTAAACAGCAAATAAAACAACTGATAGAGATCGGTGAAAAATCAAGGATATTCACGTAGAATCAAGAATCAAGCTCAGTCGTTTATCGTTTTTAAACACGCACTGCTCCTTTAAAAAAGGTAGCGTCCACTCGGAGAGACGCATGCGCAGTGCAGTTCTCAGTCACATGACGCGTGTTTCCGTTTCCTGACGGCGGCTGCGGTCCGGTGAGTCCCTCTACAGTGTTTTCACGGCGATTGTGTCTCTGTTTCCTTCGGAGCAGCTGCACAGACTGTTCACTGGGGCAGGGACACTCGTGTGAACACATTTAGTCAGCGCTGTGCGGCAGCAAATTCAGTCAGTGACGGTTTTTGGAGACATTGCTCGGCCTTGAGCTCCGCGCTGCAGGCAGCGTCCCGTTCAACTCCAGCAGAGAACAAACTTTTGTGTTCAGTTTTCCATAAGCGGTGATTTTTTTCCCATTGTTCCACTGTTCGTTACAGACTCAGTGACATGTCACACGCATCAGTGCGTATTACAGTGATTTGTGAGGAATAATTGATTAACGCAGTTATTAGTTATATACAGCGTGTTGCCTTTATCAACTAATCAAGAAATGACCCAGAAATATGTTCTCCTGCTCAGTGTCGTTATGTAAATCATGAACAGAGGAGCAGCTCGGGGGTTAATATGATTCTCTGTAAATTATTTTTATGTCATGATTCATAACTTGTCAATTGTTACATTTATTGTTAATGAATGCAAATTGCTGCAGTTTTAATTAAATATTACTTTATAGCCAAGTATCACAAATGTGTCTCAAAAGGCTTTACAGTCCATAGAATATGACACCTTTAAAATCAATAATACAAAAACATTTATGAGAAATCCTTAAACCCTGCGAAGAGCATCAGCGTAGAGATCCCTTTTCCCGTACAGTGAGAGGAGGAGGATTGGCATCACCCATCATCAGTCAGGTCCTCTGACTTTGTGAGGGTCCTTTAGACACAGGACTGTTCAGCATCAGGACCAGAAACACAAGGCTATAAAAAAAGATTTTTCATGAAGCTAGGACAAATTCTGCATCTTAATGGAAAACTGCTTTTATTATCACAGTTTCCTTTTAGCAAGGCGTTGCTGCAATTTAAGACTAACATACAGCAATCCCAAAAAACAGTCAGCTGCCATATATGTGGACAAGTTCTGGAGTCACAAACTGTGGGTTCTACAATAGAAAAGCATATAGGAGAACATCTTTATTGTTATGATGCATTTCTAGTACAAAAAAATGACAAATGGTTTTCTATTGAGACAGTTTGACTGTGATAGAGTCATAATCCAATGATTACGCCGAGTACGTGCATGGTAGTGATATATTCTCAGTGAGTATTGCCCCAGCCTGCTGAAGTGATCGCCTATATTTTCGTTCTGCCCTGTTTCCCGAGGGCACCACATCACAATGAGTTGACATAAGTAATTCAGCACTATTCGAGCATGAAGAGACAAAGGAAAGGCTGCAGAGCGGCAGTATAATTCACTGAGAAATGTACTGTCTGCATATTTTATTCCTTAAAGACTTACTTAACCTGCAGCACGTACTGTAAGCAGGTCACAGAAACACGAAACATTATAATAACAGGTCAGTTAAAAGTCTAACTGCTAGTGTTGTTTTCCCACAACAGGTGTGGAGGATGAACTCAGGCAATGGGACCAGGAAGAAAGTTGGCAAGCTGCAGCCTTTCACCAACATGGTGGCATCTGATCCCGAATCACTGACTGAGATTCAGAGTCTGTTTAGTAAAGTTAGAGCTTATGTGGAACCATGCAGCGGGGAGTGGTGTCTCCCAGACCCCAATGTTGCTCTGAGGCACCCGGCGGAGCAGCACTGTCGGCTGCAGGCTCTGAAGGTGTCGTTAAACGCTGTAAAGAACCAGCTCAGTGACAAGAATGTCCAGGTCTGGCATCAGCACACCAACTCCACAAACCGTGCTGGGAAGGTGATTGGCGCCGTACGGTCTGCTGCGAATGCGGAGATCTGCACTCAGGCCTGGTGCAAGTTCCATGAGATCCTGGGACACTTTAATCTTCTCCCAGAGGAGGCTCTTCAAAACGGAGAGCTGAACACTGTCCACCTGTGTGAAGCTCCGGGGGCTTTTATAACCGCTTTGAACCACTTCATCAAAACCAATGAGTCCACACGATACTGTGACTGGAGCTGGGCTGCCAGCACTCTCAACCCATACCACGAGGCTAACGGGGGGAGCACGACTATCGCAGATGATCGACTTATTGCGAACACGCTGCCCTGGTGGTTCTTTGGCTCAGATAACACAGGAAACCTCATGATCCAGACCCACCTGCTGGAGCTGCAGACCTTTGTCTCCAACATGCGTAGAGTTGATCTGGTGACGGCAGATGGCAGTTTTGACTGTCAGGAGAACCCGGACGAGCAGGAGGCGCTGGTGGCATCACTGCATTACTGTGAGGTCACAGCTGCGCTGCTGCTCCTGAGCCCTGGCGGCTCCTTTGTGCTGAAAATGTTCACATTGTATGAACACTCCTCCATCTGCCTGCTCTACCTGCTGAACTGCTGTTTTCACTCTGTCACTGTCTTCAAACCTGCCACCAGCAAGGCTGGCAACTCTGAAGTTTATGTTGTGTGTCTGAACTATGACAGGAAGGAAGCTGTGAGGCCTCTGCTCTCAAAACTGATTCGTAATTATGGGCGGCATATGGCTGACACGGAGGCGCTTTTCCCAAATGCATGTATCCCGCAGTCGTTTCTGAAACAGCATGAGGAAGTGTGCGTCTTCTTCCACGAGCTGCAGGTGGAGACGATCACAGAAAACCTGCGACTCTTTGAAAGAATGAGCGCAGAGCAGAGGCAGCGGCTCGACCACATCAGGGACGCCGTCGCTTGTGAATACCTGCAGCGCTTCCAGGTAGGATGAAGTAGACAGGATGAAGTTGTCGTATTACTGAGCTCCAAAGGAAATTGTGTACAAGCATTCATAGTCTTCTTTGCACCTCCAAACAGACTCGTATGGTGACATTTGAATCACAGCTGCATCTTACTAATACTAATAATCTGGTATTTCTTGTACTTCTGAAAATGTTCTACTTCAAAAACATTAATTATTGATACAGTATCACTCCACTGTAATTTCTGGAACACCTGGTCCACTTGTCTTTGACAGTCTCTCTGTGGCCTGCAGGGAGCACTTTAACCACCACGTCACTCACAGTTAATGTTTATTAGTGACAGCTGAAATGACCTGCCAATGCTGACATTCATCAGTTTAACTAGTGGTCAGCACTGGCTAAAAATAACAAGCTGCTAACTTTGCTTGGCAGACGCTTTTATCCAAGGCCGCTTACAAGGAGCTTGCTCTGGGTGTCTGGCTCAAGGACACACCTGGTAGTGATGGACGGGGTTTCGAACCTGCGACCTTCTGCAGAAGTGTTTTTCTGCCTCTGTCAACCAAATTAGTTTTAAGCAGTGCGCCCTGGCTCTGAAGGAGAGTTGTGCTGGAGCCACCAAATCAGAACATGAATTATTCCTCCTGGCTACATGTTGAGCTTTCCTTGGACAGAACATCATGTGTGTTTGCAGCAGTTCAGGAACAAAAAGAAAAAATAAAGCAGATCACAAAAATATTTGATTATTTGGTTCCAGCCCCAGTGTCGCCAAATAAAAATGTGTCCAGCACAAAAAAAAACAAACAGAAAAATATGGTTGGTTGGTTTATGGGTTCAGAAAATGTTATCCAGCTGTTTATTATTATTATTAGCTTAGTTTATTATTTTTTATGTTTATTATATGTTTTTTTTAGCCTTTTAATCTTTTTACTGGACAGAAAACTGATTAAAAGAAATATGACCCATAATTATTACTTTATAATTACCCACTGCCTAATTTATTACAGGACCTAGACATTAATTTATTATCCCATGCACATGGAGGAAGTAACATTCATTAAACTATCAACGTTTGTCTAATGTTGGAGAAAATGCTTAAAGTAAGAGACACAGTCTCAACACGATGAACCATATTTTATGTTAATAATTTGCTTTGATTGAATGCACGTCAGTATCAGCTTTATGGCCCCCGAGGGAAATCTTGAAGCCTTTCAAAACATAAATTATCAAGAAGTCGCAAATAAAATTCACAAAATTTTCAAACCTCCAACATCAACTGAAAGGATCCAACTTGGTGTAGTAAATTTGATCAGACTGTTCTCAGCCCAGTATTTTTATGATTTCTTGTCTTAGCTGGGTAGAAAGTGTGAACTTAATGATTAAATTACTTCTTAACATCTAGCCTCAGATAATCTACATTTGAACTTCTCCGTATATAGGTGTGCTTCCTTCCAAGGAGCCGATGGATTTCTCGTAACACGGTGAGTCCCGCCTGCTGCAGCAGCTCAGCGGGTCGACCTCTGGGACAGAAGAAACAAATGGGCTCCTTCAATGAGCGGAAGGAGCTGCAGACCCTGAGTTGGAGGGAGCGCATTAAGAGGGGTTGCCATGGCACCTGGATACAGAGACACTGCCCTGAGCCTGGAGTGGGAGGCTGTGTGCTGGAAGGACCCCTGTCTGGGTGTCATGTGGACTCATGGTACATTATTATCGGGGCTGCACTGCCTGCTCTCAGAAACTCTCCATTTTGCGAAGGAGGACTGTTAAACCACTTGAACGAAGCTCTGACAGACACGGTAGTAGACTGGACTCGTGTACCTCCCTGTGACTCGTGCCACGTGGTTTTCACAGCCTCGATATTGAAAGATGTTTCAGATATTTGCATTCTCAATGCCAACGGTAACGGGAACATAAAGAAGAAGAGGCAGTATCTGGTGTTTGGCAGCCACTCAGTGTGGGGTTCCTGTGACGGCCAAATGGAGGATTTGGTCTTAACCGTTTCTGCAGAGCCTTTATTTCCTCAGACGGGCTGCCTCACACTGCACGACGGAGAGCCTCTGTACCAGCAGCAGCTCTTAGGGTGTGTTGTGTTTTCCCTGCAGACACTGAACGCTGGGGATGCCCTGCTGCTGCCTGTGTTTTCTGCCCTCACCCGGGTAACAGCAGCTGCTGTGCTCTGTCTGCATGCGTGTTTTCGCTTTGTCACGTTCAGGTGTCCACCCCCCTCTGGCAGTGTTGGGGCAGTGCTTGTGTGTGTTGACTTCTGCCCTGAAGTTGCTGCTCAAATACTGCCATTTCTCACTGATGTCCAGAACTGCATGAGTCAGCTACTAAGAGGAGAAGGCGAAACAAGTAACAATCCGTCCTCTGGGTCTGTCAGACAGGTGCTGCAGTTTGTTCCCATGGAGGTGCTGCTCACTGGAGGACTGACTGAGTTCCTGTGGACCATGAACTCTGAAATCATCCAACAGAAGCTACATCTGCTCATGCAATCATAGTGCATGCAGTTTAGTGAGCTGTGGCTCAGGTATGCAGTTGCAGGAGCTGTCTGATTATATGACAGTCTGTTTCCTCAGCTTCTTGATAAAAAGAGAATTAGAGCTACATGAAGGTGATGGCTGATTGTTTGTTAGCGTAGCCCAGTATGTACCAAGAAATTCCTGTTCAGATCAACTTCATTCCGTCACATTTGAGACAATAAGATCAATTTGAAATAACTGCATAAATGTAGAAAGCATAATGTAGTTCATACATTTTATTTCCTAAGCTACAGTAAAAGCAGCCATAATATTTTCCATGCTGATGTATCAGTTGATTATTAATCCTGTCATGTTTAATTAGTTCAGGCTTGAATTCACCAGTTGGGTCTTTAATTGATTTAATTTTACGTCTTAGTTGTTGTTTTCCGTTCTAAAAAAAAGTTAGTTTGCTCCTGATGCAGCGAGTGACGACCTGCAGGCGAGACCAGCACTGTTTGATGATACAAGGCATGAAAATGGTAATTACTTCAGTATTGGATCAGTAGAACTCATCCGTGACTAAATTCACAGAGGATTTAATGAGGTTGAATAAACAACACACCGCTCTTGGCACCAAAGATGGTTTGGACAGCCTGGAGTTCACCCGAAGTACCTGTTGTCTTTAACAACACATAATTATGTCTCAGGATCTTGGGGATATCTTGTCTTTTACTCATCGTGTGTTTTCCAATGTGTGCACTAAAATGTTCAGTATATGTTCAATACAACAACAAGAGTGTTTCTGATTTTTATTATCAGTATAATGTGTGTTTGGAATTTCTTTTCTTACAAAAAAAAATAAAAATGTGCCAAATGTTGAAGCCTAAGTTCACTAACCCTGTGAAAATAAGGACATCTGCAGATTGGTTGAGGCTGGGAGAAAGCCTTTTGTCCCATAATTTACAAGTGCTAAAATATTGTTTGAAGCCACACAGATGATGTTGAATTAATTATTCGAACAAACATGCCAGCGTCAAATTTACACCTGGAGAGAAAATTTTCTTTTTTAGCTTGTGGTTAAATTCTGAATATTTGTAACGTTCAGATCAGAAAGCAGGTTGTATTTATGTTTTCTCAAAAAACTAAATATCTGGATGAAACTGGAGTGATGAGTTTGCTATATTTAGATCCTTAGGTGCACCGGGGAAGATGTTAATTCACTGCTACTAAATATATGAGCGGAGTGAGAACATGTTGGTAAAAGGTTATAAGTTTGCATTCATAAAATAGACGTACTATATATTTCATGTTTTGGTCACTTTATTTATATTATTATAAAACTAATTGCATAAAATAGAAACACTTCAGTAAAGTACATATATGTCAATAGTGTAGCTGAGTATGAAAATTGCAATAGTAATAGTGATATCTCAGTAATTACAAGGACTTAGAAGAGTAATGATGTAAAAAACAAACACATTTTACCCAAAGATCTACAGTGATTACCTGGAAACCTGTGATGGTTCCTGTGTAACCACCACAGTTAACTGGGAAACAGTTTCCGTACCTTTTTACTTCATCATGCCTCCGTGCTGTCACTGACATAAAGACTCGTCTGGGAACACGTCGTCTCTCCAGGAGAAGCTGGAGAACATGATTGGGGAGAGAGATGTCCAGCTTACCTTACAGAACCTACTATTCCGTTGAGGTCTATTGCAGAAGCAAATGGTGTCATCATACGCTGCACATAAGGTAATGTCAGATAACTGTTGTAACTGTCATAATAGCAACGAAATCTCTCTGCCCCCTAATCCTTCACTTTATTCAGCAACACTTCCACCACAATCGTGTCTCACCTGCTTTTCCTTATCGGGCTGCTTCAAATCTTGTGATTGTGACAGCACCTAGTGACAGAGGTGATACTTTCATTTGGATTTCGAGAGTCTTAGAGTTTCCTGCAGCAGACCCTCACCTCCAGAAGCTGCTAATGAGAAACGGGTGAAATGTTCATTCAGGTGAAGGAGGATCCTGTCTACAGTAGGTTCACCTCAGAGGTCACAGGCAATACTTAGCAAAAGCAACGACTTCGCCGAATCATGGAGACAAACTCCTTATATGTGAAAATATACTTGACAATAAACTATTTCTAATATTGATGACAGCATGTTCTGTACATGTGTTTGACCATTTATTACTCTATAAACGTGGATTAAAGTAAAAATTAGATCAGAGAGCAAATCAGTTATATTGCACTGATCTTGCTCTTCTTTTATTTTTACTGGAGCAACTTGAAAACAGAGGAAACAAATAAATACTGTGTGCCGGTGGTGAAAATGAAAGTTGTGAGTCGGTTGATTGTGTGTGGTGGTGTAATCCTTCCTCAGTGCAATATTGTTCTGTCACCACCCTGACCTTTCCAAATGTGCAGACACACACACACACACACACCTGATGCTGACTACAGTCCAATCTGTGTGGACCAAACAATCTCATTGTGAACTTGTGAAATTCCCTCAGGTTGAATTAACTTGAGATGGAAACAACACTTGAACTGATAAGTCTGTCATTGTAAGAAAACTACTTTACATTTAATGTGTGCTCACAAAAAACATAACACATTCAATTAGAAAAATAAAGATTTCAATGAGATATGTTCAGTTTATTTGCAACCACATACTTCCATCAGCAAATTTGCAACTATATTTTGTTTTTACATATTTTAGTTTGTTGATGATTATGTATACCTGAGGATATGTAACACATTGGCCGTTTGATTCCATCTCATCGGAGATGATAAATGTTAATATGTAAACCTGTGTGCATCTTTAGAAAAGGATTGAACTAGAGAACATCAGTAGTACTTTCTCTGTAAATATGACAAAATGCACTAAAGCTATGCAGTAACAGAAGCTTTTTGTTATATAGCCTAAATGTTATGTTGTTGTTTTCACATCACTTCTGAATAGAGGCTTCGCACTGACAGGTGAAGGGAAACTGTTATCATAAAACAAAAACAAGGCAGGGAAAACTTGAGAGAAGGAGAGATGAGCTCCCCACAGATTCGAACGTGTTCATCAGAGGAATTCATCTCAGTCAACTGTCTCTCTTTGATCGTGTCTTAAGAGAAGCTGTCTTGCTTGTTAGACTCGCTTTGTGACTACAATCACTAATCTGTTAGAAAAATAAATTGGGCTGCAGTAAAAAATGTATAATATTCCTCAGAATATTCTTAATGTAAAAAAAGCAGTAAAGTCACACTGTCTTTTATTCTGCTAGGAACTATGGACAGACAACTGCTCCCCATGTCACGATTAGGACATAAAATTGTTGAAACCAACCAGGGACTGGGCTAAATTGGGGGGGGGGGTAGGGATGCCACAGCCCCATATTGCTCTAGAGGTCTAGATACTGGTGATAGACATGTAGTAAGACAATAGAAACCTCGGCATTACCTTTTGGGAAATGGTGTGCATGGTCTGCTTGGTAGAAGTGATGCTGAAAGGAAAGTGTCACCAAACTGACCGGCTCAAGGAAAATGAGGAAACGTGCGATGATGACAGAAAGTGCGGATATAGAAGTGAAAAACAAATGTTTTGACGCACATTTTGTTCAGCAATCACAAATAAACATTACAAATAAAAAGCTATTGTTTGACAACCAGTTTAGCTTCCTGCTTGTAATTTGATTTAATTGAATTCTTTCACCATCTAAGACATATAGAAACGTTAACATAACATGGCGTATATACGGATTATTCTTATGATGTAAAATAGAACTTGAAAATTTTACCTGGTTTTAATCAAAGACTTATTTCAGGCACCTAATGAAAAACTCATTGACTCCACGACAGGAGAACCATATGTGCTGTAATAGTAACCTGTTCCTGGGTTTTATGCAGTTTTTAATGTTTGGTTGTAAAAGAAAATACAAGATGTAAATATCTTATTAAATTATACAAACAAGAATTTGTCAGTTTTCTTATTTTATGACCAAGTTGTTGCTAAACTAAAAATATGCATGTATGTTTAGCAAATGTTAGCATGCTAACAATCTAAAAAGCTAGCTCGTACATGCTGCCACAGCACATTCGTGCTGATGCGTCATCTTGTCCGCCATGTTGGATCAGGGTATCCATGCCCCAGGCTAGGGTGTGTATGGAGGCAGGGGTTAATC